>JANIJG010025298.1:152919-253472 GCA_024611175.1 Megaceryle torquata
AGTAGAAGTAGAAGTAGAAGTAGAAGTAGAAGTAGAAGTAGAAGTAGAAGTAGAAGTAGAAGTAGAAGTAGAAGTAGAAGTAGCTAGGGCTTGAGCACAGGTGAGGTATAGCTCAGGTCAGGTATGAATGTACAAGGGAGTCAGGCCAAAGGTCAAGTGCTGACCTGTGCAGCAATGACTGGCTGTGCCCCATCACTGCATTTCTCAAAGTCCCTCTGCCTACCACCTCCAGCTTCACACTGACTGATGTACTGGTGTGTAAACTGGAGGTTTTATCATTACTACTAGAAAAACCTAATGTCAGCTACATCTTTGCCTGCTTTCTTAAGGAAGTGAGACTTACGCAATCACTCCATCTGTTAGTATGTCCGTTAGATGTACCCCTACAACAAATCCTTAGTTTGTTGGCCAATTTTAACCACGTATAACAGAAGGACAGGAGTGTTAAAGATAAAAGGTTTTCTAAATGTCATGCAAATCAGTGTGTGTCTTGTGGTGGGGAGACCACAGCAGTTACTCCAGTGTGAGAAGAGATCATTATGAAAGCTCAACAGCCATGGGGTTTTTGGCTAGTAAACGTGCAGCAGACCTCAGAGCCAGCCATGGCACCATCTGCATCCTGCCCACAGGAGTACTGGGGCACCAGGGAGGTCATAACCACTCATCTGTGGTTAGTAAGGTGCTATAGGACATTGGACACCTATCATAGGAAACCAGGACCTACTAGTTCTGCTGTGCAGCTTGTTGTTCCTTTCTTTAAATTAATCTACAGAAGAAAGATCCTTGTTAAACCTTACAGGAACAAAGATGAGGTTTGTAAGAAAGTGTTGTCAAGAAGCCAGTATTTTAATGTCTGATAGTTTCAAATGTATCACACTGACATTATAGCATGACAACATGATACTATTCTAAAAGAACTCCTGAAGCTCGCATGATCTGTAGATTACCATTCGGAAGCTCTTATTAAAAAAAAAAATAAAATTCCTAATGCCTTATTGTTATTTGGAATTTAATTTTGAACTAGACCTTTATAGGCCCCTAACTTACATGGAGCAATGAATGAAAATGGAAGAGCATAAGTAGTTTTCCACTGTTTTCTCTTGTGAAGATGAATGAACATCTTAGGAAGCCATTAATCCTTAGCAGTAAAGGGAGCAATAAGAGAAATCTGATGAGCATACCAGCACCAGTTTTCAGTCAGCTGACAATGCCATCTTCTTACTTGGAAAACACCATAAATATGTGTATTTCCTTGCCTTCCTCATGCCCACCAGTATCTTCTGCAGAGAACTGCCTTAAACACCAAGAAAGCAGCACATCTTATGGTATCAGCCACAGAAGAATGTCGTCTATGCCCTTGGGAAAGTCCAGATTCACCAATTCCTATCAGACTGGTTGAGGAGGAAGGGAAATGGAAAGTTTCAGAATCCGGATGGCAACTGTTAGAATAGCATGTTGCTTCTTTTAAGCATTTGTTAACTAGAATTGGGAATATACAGTTCATTTTCTGTCAAAGAAATTTGGACCAGTATTACTTGGTTAAATTCTGTTTATTTAAAAGAAAAAGAATGACTTTGAATGCATAATGAATCAATCATCACGAGAGACAGACTTTGATCACAAATCCAGTCCACTTTATAGATAGCACTCTGCCTGAAAGTCCTCTTTTTCAAAATGAAAATATTTTTAACATTGCCAGACTATTGATACTTCTGTGGCTGTGGCCATCACTTACTGCCCTACCTCAGCTGCTCCATTTTTTTCTGTCTTTCCCCATAGAACCACAAACATTTACCAAACAGCGCTCAATAAAAACTGCATATGCTTGTGCATTGGAAAATAGCTTCTACTGTTTCCATTACCTGGTCCATAAAAGATGCCTTTTCTTACCAAGCTATTAAAATTTACCTAAATTTATAAAAACTACTACTTCCTCTGAAGGCTTAATTAATGTTTAGACACAGTAAAATGACAGCAGCATTCAATCTGATTAAAGACACTCAATGTGATATGACCAATGAAAGCAATACGAGGAATTAAAACTCCGGTCTGCAGAGCTAAAAGCAACACTAAATCACATAATACTACAATTCCTGCAGTAATAGATTGTTTGCAGTTAAGAGATCAGTGGTCAGTGAAAACAGCAAATGTAATACAGTAAAGGGTGAGGGGTGGTGGTAGAAAAAAAAAGATACTTACTAAGAAAAGAGTAAAGAAATTTTCAGATTTTCAACTAGTGTAAATCAGCATATCTTCAATGAAGGTGATGAACTTATTTAATGTAGTGGAGATAAGAAAATGGCCAAAATAATTATTAGAAATTAGGATGATCATAGAAGGCAATGAACAAGGCAGGGAGAGGGGATAAATAAATTAATGAAAACAAGTTTCACTTTGTACTATCTAGCAAAAGAAAAAAAAAAAAATCAGGTCAGCCTGGGCCCAGCGTTGTTCCAGTGACATAGTGATAGAGATGGGAGAGTCCCAGTACACAGGAACAGTCCCTGCACTGTTTAGTTTACTTGTATAGTCATAGTATCAGGTTCCCAGTGATCTTCATGGATCCTTTTCTACAGCTCCAGATTTGCAGATGATTTGGCCTTTAGAAGCCAAAGGTCTGGTCAATTCATACCCAGCACCTACACTGTGATGGTCATGGTTAGCTACTTCTATAGTCAGTGTAGAGAGAGAGGCCGTCTCCAGAGGACAGTTCAGCCCACCTAAGATGTGACTTTTCCCTACAGAGTACCTAGCTCTCTCCACTGACTAAGAGACCCTTGGTTAGCAGGCTTAACATTTAGGCATTTTAGGTAAGGTGCCTGCAGCTGAGTAGGATCAGGCTTTGTGTAAGTCTCTGGGTGTCTGTGCAAAGCAGAGCTCACAGCCATGCAGACTTTGTACTGAAGTCTAAACCAAGTGATTGCACTTAGCTTTCAAAAGAAATATACAGTCACACACAGAATAATAAACTTTAAAAATATTTTCCAAGCCTTGGTTTCCACAGCATTATTTGGCAATACATTGGACATTGTCTTGCATATCTACGGTCTTCTTGTATCTCACTGTTTCTTCTCAAAATCAAGGTTCCTTCCTTTGACGTTGTAGGGTCTCATGGTTATATCACATCTCTTTTCTCCTGCTTCAAAAAAATCACCTTTCTTTCCCATTCAAAACTTTTGAAGGACTTCATAAATCTTCCCTTTTGTTCCTCTGTGAGTCCCTCTGGGATCGCCATTCTCTTAATTTCTGTTCTTCCTTCCATTTTGAAAACTTTCCACTTTATCTGGTACAGCCATTAAAGTTAATGGTTCTTCATCACTCTGACAGGTATGCTGCATAGACCCAGTCAACAAACAGTCTGTTCCACATTAAAAATACGACATTCATAACAACGTTGTCCAAAATTCATAAGATGTGTAGAACATGCTGGCCACTTCACACACCTGGGATCAAATGGAGTTTAGATGTTTTTTTAAAATGGATGTTTTAAGGTTTTTCCTAAAACAGATTGCATCACTTATTTCTGAGCATGCTGTATTCCCACAAACAGCAGCTAACCAGCCAAGTCAATTAACACCAATACCGAAGTAAGATAATCATGATTTTGAAATTTCACACTTTTTTTTTTCCTCCCAACAAAAAGCTAGTCAATGGTAATAATAAAACTGCAGAACTAAATATCAGTGTTTGAAATCCCCACTGCTCTGTTGGGCAATCAAACACTAAAGACATTTAAATGACAATACAGTTTTGTAGTGTTTAGTAATTATATGTGTAGACAGCAGCACATTCAACATCAGACTCCGGAGAAGACATTTTTAAAATAAAAAGGTAAGAATTTATACACCTTCTGAAACCTCTGTGGTAAAAACTGCTGAAGACAGAAGAAAATCTTTGATCTAGCACATATATTTGGAGGTATGAATGGGTCATTTCCAACCACAGTAATCATATATATGCTGTTATTATAGAAATTTTTCCATGTTATTTTGGAAATGCAGTGAACATTAACAGAAGTTGTCATAAGAACTGATCCTATCTTCTATCCATTAGTGTGATCTAGAAAAATAGTTAACTATGCCTATATTGAATAAAACTGGAAGACAGCTTTTCACTAAACTCTGCTCCTTTTCTGAACACTTCAATTTGCACAGTGGAAAAGCAGGTGTAGCTTTCACAGCACAACACCTGACATATGGTGCAGTGCAGCTGTTGACATGGATAGAATGAAAACATACTGCACAAGAAATACAGGGCACAGAAACAGTACTTAAAAAACTCTCACTTAGCAAACTTAGAAAACTTACTAGTGATACTTTTTAACAGCCATAAAAATCCAAAAGTCGGTGTAATCGTTCTTAGGTTAGCAAGGAGTAACAAGGTCTATGCAATGAAGCCTACTATTTCAATTCATACTGTTGAAATCATAACAGCACTGAGTATTTTGGGATCAGTGAAGAACCTTTTTTAACACAGATTCTGTTGAAATAACACCTAACATTTTTCTGCCTTTTTTTTTCACACACTACTTATCAAGTACCAGCTCAGGTGCATTGACATTATTTTGTGATAACTGCATGTTAAATGTCTTTAATCTATGAAATAATCCATTTCCAAACCCAGTTATGGTTTTACTTGATAACCGTAGTTTATCAGCCATGACATGCTCTCCCATTTCTTAAGTTTCTAAGCTACTTCAAATACATACCCCAGTGGTGGCTGCCCAGAAGATAAGAAGCTTCCACAAGCATTGGAAGTGCAAGCAGGCAGTGCATACAGCAACAGTATGATGCACCCTAGGGAAAAGGTAATTGCATTAATTTTTCTTATGAAAGCTTTCTCAATCATTATTGTTTTAAGAAAAGCAGAGTAGACTCAGTCACAATGCTACACTTAGTTGCCCTGGTTCCCAACTAATGAATGCCTGTAACACAGGTGAGGTCTGGAGCAGGATGATAAATTCTTCAGGACTTGTGCCAGCTCTGGAGAGAGAAAGTTCAGGACAGACTCATAAGAATTTTCCAGCTGGGGTCAGAAATCATCCTGGCTGCAGCTGGTGGAAGTGGTGGAAGAGGAAGGAGACGGCATGTACAGGCCAGCCAGGCACAATGTGAGGAGTGAACACTGATGGGCACCAGCAACAGAAAGGCTGGGAACCAGTACTTTGTGTGATACCCTGCTCATGGTGGGACAGAATCCTTACGAATCATTTCCTTAACTTTCAGAGGAGATGGCAAATGCATATGGGTTTGTTGGAGATGTTTGGTGTTAAGGATTGCATAGATCTGGGAGACATGAACCAAACTCTGTAATTATAGGCAGATAACCCAATAAAAGTGCTGCCAAGGTGGCACTGTGCAAAGGAACATTGCAGATCCTGTCAGATCAAGGGACTATCTTGAACACATTTTAATCTTAACAGAATAACCAGAATAGAACATACAGTATAAAATGAAATACAAATTTGTTGTTTAAAATATTGCAGTGGTAGGACACTAGAAGCGATCAGACAGGCTATGGAGATGGACACTAATCTAGCAAGATGTCTATTCCAAGCCAATAGTGTACTCAAAGAAGTAGAGATATCCTGGTCTGAAGAATACATATTTTCAGAATATATAAATATGTATACCAAATATATATATTTAAGATTGTATATATGTATAGTCTTAGTCCAGTCCTATCCCTGTATACATTTAACATTTATAACTGTGGCAGGTCCATCAGGATCGTGAGTCATCTTTAGAACCAGTCCTCTAAGAACATCATCAAGCCTTACTTACAGATCAGCTTGTACGTCAGCTGCCTACCTGTTCTGCAAGAAAATGGATGGCTTTGTTTTCCAGACATTGACTTAAATGATAATTTAAAAGAACATTTTACATCTTAAAATAAATATCAATTCCATAAAAATACATATGCATATTTACAAAATGCGTATTTACATTTTTTATTATAAAATCTGGCCTTTGCGGTCGTTTGAAGAGTTGGTCCCTAATGACATAGATTAGCACGTGTTATCTCAACGTAACTTGACAGTTTTGGTGGGTTTATGGTCTCCAAAAACCACAGTAGAGAAGAATAAAGCCATCAGTTTTTACAGAAGGGGAAAAATGGAAGAAGACTCTGAGATACCCCTGTATGAGGGCATAATGTACCAAATAGTCTAGCATATTTTTCCTTTAAGGTCTGTTTTATGTTATAACTTTTTAATCAGTGAGAAATAACGTAGAAAGGAATTACAGTTGGTGCTTCGTTATACTATAATCATTCTGCTTCACCTCAAACCATTCTGAGGTCTATTAAGACTGTACATAGTCTGAATTCTCCTTTTTCCTTAAAAGCTGGCAGCTTTTTAACAAAGAGATAGACTGGGGTAGCATATGTAGTCATTGCAATCTGTTATGATCAGTGCTGACTAATTAGGGTTTAGCTAATTTAATTTTGAAAGATGGTTTGAGTTGGAATCTTAAAACTGTTGCTTAGTAATACAAACAGGAACCAAAAACATATGTTACAACTAAGAATGAAACAGCACTTGTACGGCTGATCTTAATGGAGGCTGTAGGTGTCACTGAGAGCAGTTCATTTCACAGTAACAGTTTTGACTCGAGGAAGATGGCATCTCTGTAAAGTGTGAAATAACCTACTGGTAAATGGTGATGTTTGAAAAGGGACACTAAATGAGAAGGTCAAAGCAATCAGTGGTGGTCTTTGGTGGAAAACCTTAGAAAAAAGGCTTTATTCTCTGTAAAATATCTTTTCCAAGGATTTGGTTTTATTTTGTTTGAAGAAATGTCAATGCAAATTTCTATTAGTTTGACTAGCAATGTGGAATGTTTTTTCACAATGCCTTGAACTAACTGTCTCTCCTAAGACATCAACAGGACAAGAAGTTTTGCCATTGCTTCTTGGCATTTTCCTGAAACATTAAGCAGGACTGGTATGACATGTACAGGCAGCTTGTATAGCATGGCTACTTCACGGCATAGTGTGATTTGAGCCAGAATAATATTAAAGATATGCTCATCATTTACTTCAGAAGAGTGTTTATTTATCTAAGTGTTGCCCAGTATTCTCTTTCCCTAGTAAAGCCAGGATTTTGAAGAAAAGTGGTCAGGTGAGATGATGACTTTGGCTTGAGAGGCTCCCATCCCCATTCTGCTTCATCTCTCCAGGGCAGAAGTGAGTTATGACTTTTGAAGCCAGCTTTCCAGCGAAGTGAAGGTACCTCGTAACAGCATGGCAAACCCCACAAACTTAAGAACATCTGTTGAATGGCAGTCAGTATAAAAACAGTATCTTTTTATACTTTTACGTGACTGGGTAAAGATATCTGCAGCAAAATTTCAGGTTAGAACCCATTATATTTACTGTGATCAACTCATTTTGTACTGTTAAAGATGTTACATATTAAAAAAAAAAAAAAAAGTTTGGTTCATCTTTTATGTATACTCAAATATATTTCATATTCCTGACATTTGGCTACCTGTTTGCATTCACAAAGCTCTTTCTTGAGAGTGAAAATATAGCATTATTTTCTCAGCGATGTTTAACTTTCTGCCTCTTAAATAGCGAAACAATAATGCCATTTACATTGCAAGAACAGCAAGAAGAACATTTGTTAATATTCCCTTTCTGAAAACATGTTTATTTATTTATAATACATGGAAACACACTTGGGGGGAAAAAAAAAAAAGTTAAATATCAATAATAGTAAGAAACCAGAGTTAAGAACTGAAATTACCATAATGGTCTAAAAAGGTAAATATTCAGAGGTTAAGATCACACTATGCTGATAACTGGTAATTCAGGATAGAATTCATCTCCTCTCAGAATGGCAAAGTCTCATACTGTCTAATCACATTCATAGTACATGAAGTTTTATTGCTCTCAAAATCTTTGTCTTTTTGTTTAGTGTTGATTTAAGACATTAGAAATGATTGCAATCTACAGCAACAAGGAAAAAAAAAAATCAGTTGTTAAACATGTCTGACTCTTGGAGATAATTCAAATGGAAAAAAATCCAGGTCATTGGCCTTTTTAAATAGACCCCCGGCAATATTTACTCCTCCATAAATAGCACAGTCACATGAAATAAAACTGTGTTCAGTAAAGCCTGCAAAACAAAAGAACAATTTACAGACTGAAACGCAAACCGTGGCTCATGTGTTTGCTGGGTAGGATTAAGTGAGCTTGCTGCACGGTCTGTGCTTAGTGACTTGTGGTGTCAGATCTGCTGGTAAGAGAGCAAGTCAGGTCACCAAAGGTGCTCCATCCCTCAGCAAAAGCAGAGTAACACTGGGATCCTCCTCTAGACGGTGACCTATGAGAGACAGCTTTTTCTGTAATGTCACATTTTTGCTGCAGTGAAACAAGCACCACTGCCTTTATCATCATGACTAAGAGCACATCTACACAGGGAAAAATCACAGACATTGCTGTGCTGCTTTAATTCAACCACTATGGCTCCATTGCTGTAGGGAAGGTTGTACATTTACCCAAAGTAGACAAGTCCTAACATGGAGGTATATACTTCTGAAATCTCAGAAGGAACATTTATTTCATCTGCTGGCAAAAATAAATCTTTTTGGATATCACAGACAAAAAGACAAATGACTAAATGACTAAAAACATTATTTACGTGTCTCTAAAATTCATGTCAATCTCTTCTGTGTGCTTAACCACACTTACAACTTTATCTCAAGTCTTACTTTTTTTTTTTTTTTTTTCCCCAAAGATCCAGCTCTGGGAATCATGTTATTACATAAGAACCACAGCTGTCTCTTATAAGACTCTTTTGCAGCTCTCAAAACCATTGAAAAAAACTTGAAAGCACAAAACAACTGCACACAAAAGCTGCATAACCTATACGACAAATTAGTAGCATCCACAAGTGCATGTGACTTATTTCATTCATTAACTGGGGAGTGGAAGGCTTGTTTACAATTAATCAATATTTAAGACTCCTCCTTACTAATACCGCTCATTCTGCTTTTCAAAAAAGGTTTTAAAAATGGCACTGAGAAGGTATAGTTTGAAATTGAGCCTGGTTAGAAAGGACAGATTTGCAGATGATGGATCCTGGCCCACTTGCTAGCAGGACACAGAGAACTAGCTGTTTGGCAGACTTGGTTCTTTGTTTCCAGTTGCTAAATCACAGCACAGACAGATGAAAATATAAAAATACTTTTCTATTATTCTCCAAGGAGAATAGAATTACAAGGGAATAGAATTACAGTTTGAGACGCAAAACCAGTTCCTTACAGAAAGTATTCTACAATGTCAAAGTGCTCAGAAACCCTGGCACAGCAAACTCTTTCCACTTTGGATTTACAGAAAGATTTCCTAATCCTCTTCATTTCTCTTTGTTACAGCCTATAGATCTGGTTTACATCTCTTAGCCACATTTTGTACTTTTCTGGCTGCCACATTCATTAGTTTTCCAAGAGCAGCTGATTCTTAGCATGTAGTAATTCTTGTCAGCCTGCTGAGAAGCTGACAGAATAAACCTTGCTGTTTGGTTAATTCCCTTCACTGGGCATTAGGAATTACTTCTGAAAGAACTCAAGCTTCCAGGTGTTTGCTTTTACATGCAAACATTTCATAACAGAAATAGTTCTCTTTTATTTTCTAAATGCCATGTTGAACAATCTTTACAGAAGATTATAACACTGAGAATCACGCTCGTTGGCATTTACAAAGGTCTGGTTTGCCACAGACAAAAGCATTTAGAAAGTGGTAGAGGAAAGGCTACAGTGTTTTTTGTTGTTAATGGTGGTGGTTGGTAGTTGCAGGCAGTTTTGTATTTCAGTGACTTCAAGTGCCATTTGTTAAATTTAAAAATACCATGAATTCATTCCTCTTGCTGAAGATCTTTCCCTGTTTGATATATAAAATGTGATCAAATCTTCAGCACAGAGAACAGATTAGCAAATACACATATGCTCATGTTCTGCAGCTTTTTTCTAAGGAAATGTCATTATGGCAAAGATGCTAACTGACTTTGAAAGCTTAGTTGTAAACCTATATCCCTAAGGGATGCTTTGCCTCTTACTGAGCCAGAAAGTCAGCTGTTGAGTTCTCAGACAGCATTGTTTCCACCCAAGATGACAGTTCAAGACAGAGGCAGAAAGAAGGGGTTAAATTTGGATATATTTTAACTGGACTATCAGTTATGATAATCAGTGTACGTGTGTGTGCCTGTGTGTACACACTTCTTGAAATACATTTTTTATTTGCAACACAATCATGCTGGGTTGTCTGACAGAAGATTCAATTTAGAAGTTTTTAAAATCACAACACGAATCAGAGCTAGTTTTAACACTCTGTTGCCTGCACATACCTATACACATAGCACTGCTCTGAAAGACTGTAATGACATATTCATAGGTATGCCAGTGGAACTTGAACTCGGGAGGTCTTGCCAACTAACCTCTGAGTTCCAGTATCAGAATTTCATAATCCTGCTCTGGGAGGAAGGTGACAGATGGTCCCTGAGATAACCAATGCTATATTATTTAGGATTTATCAAGTAGAAGACTTGGGAACACTTCTGCTTGATAATGACTGGCCGGTGCAGACCACAGAACATGTAAACATACAGTTTAACCTGAAGTATGTGAATAGCTCACTTGGTTTTACTGGGACAATCCAAGTGCTTAAACTTAATTCCATGAATGCTTGAAAGAGCACAGCCTTAGTCCAGAAAGTATTTTAAATTAGTTGAAATACCCCCCAAAAATAATGGGGTGGTGAAGTGGTAAACGCAAATATGGGTGCAGCCAATGGGGCTCTTCCTTAAAAATTTCATTTTGAGAAGGAAATAGAAGTACGTTTTCCTAACTTTTCTCCACAAACGTTCCTGGCTGAGTGTTCACACACTTAGGGCATCCTCTTTATTAAAACATTCCTCCCACTGTCTCTGAGACGAGCTAGATTTCTTGTAGCTTAGCATCTATACAGAAGAATGGGAAGGCAGAGCTATAGTTAACGCCTCATCTGCTGGCTTCCAGGCAACTCCCTGTAGCAAAAATCTTAGAGGCATCACGGTATTCAAAGTGCCACATTTCCAAGCCGTTGGTCAGGATTCTGCAAGTTAACGTTGCCATGTTCCCATTCACCTTTCCAAAGGTCTCACTCCTGGGTAAAAAGATACTGAAGTGGTGCAGGAAGTAAATCTCTCTGATTGAATGAAAAGAACTGCAAATGTGACATATAGTTAAATCTCTTCCAGAATGTTGCTTCTCCCTTTTGAATAAGATCATGAATGATAATGAGCTTTCTTCCAAGTCAAGTTGGAGATGTGTGGGGTTTTGCAGAATCAACAGTTTAGTGCATATGGAAGGCTCTGATTTAGAAGTGGGAATTGCTTGGCATAAAATCACTATTCACAACATTCTCTGGGGACACCTCAGACTTTTATGAATTGAACTTGAAGCCAGCAGCTTCTAACCTGGCATCATTGTTGGGTGCCTTTAAACACTAAAAAACAGAGGGTTCAGAAGCAGCTCCAACAGCTGTGTAGGAAGCAGTTGTGTGCAGAAAGGGGGGAAGGACAATCTTCAGCCTTCTCAAATGTAGCTATTTCAAATTGCCAGTCAGAGCTCTCTCGCCTTCTTTTTTCTTCTCCTCCAAATACCACAATCCCACAGGCCTGCATGTTCCAATGGTTTCATACATCCATGCAATTCCACTGACTTCAAGCATACATTAATTCAAACATTACCATTTCCATTTGAGAAACTGTAGCTGGTCTACAGAGCTGCTGCTGCTACTTTTCCAAAACAGAAGAGTTATGTTAAAAAGATAAAAGAAGACTAAACAGCTAAAAATACTTTTCATTTATTGGAGGGGATAAAAGAATGTCCTTTTGTTTGCCCGACTCAGATTTCACCAATGTTTCTTTTATGATACATGAAGATACAGTCTGAAAATACCTTCCAGTGCAATTGATATGAAAAATCCCATCACTGTAAGACTGCACCTATTATCACCGATGTCTTTGCATTATGAATTTCAACTGCCAACAGATTTTTACAACATAGTTTTAAACAGCATGGCAGCTATTCCAAAGTCTAGCAACCCTGGAGAAAATACTTTAAATCTCAGATTTATTTATTTTTTTTTTTACATTTAGAACTTACATAAGGTTTTTCATTAATAAATTCCAAAATATTCAATTGATGAAACTTTAAGGTAGACTCTTTTCCACTGGGAACAGGCAGCAAGGATTGAGTTGCCAATAAACAGTGTACAGGACACACTGGGCAGTGTTACTTTCTAAAAATAGGTGCAGAGGAAAATGACATCTGTTGAAGGGCAGGAAGGAAAACAGGAACACACTGATACAGGGTCTAGGCCTTCATGCTCTTTCAATAGGAGCTGTGGGCCATGAATTGAAATGTGAATGAAATAGGTAAGGAATGCAAGCATTTCCTTTACTGCAAGGAAGGCACAAGGTGGCAGGTTAAAGGACAAGGCCTAAGGATTATTATTTTGTCTGTAAAATGGATTTTGTTATTACAAAGTTTATTCATTTTAAAAAATTAAAGAAGTCTATGCGTCTACAAGAAAGATACGAGTATATTACTTGTCCCTGACCATTTCTAGACATGCTGTATCCAGAAATTAGTCTCAGGTGTCCAGAAAAAGAATTCTCTTACTGTCCATGCCCTTATTTCCAAAAACACTGAAGATTATTTCACCAAAAGCAAAAAAGTTCGTAGAGATTGTGCTGACAGAGGAAAGGAACAACTAAAGAATGACAGAGGGAAACACAGACAACTTTCTACTGAGCAGGCTTCCATGGTCAGTCTTAATATTCTTTCATGTTCACATAAAGCTATAATCTATGCTTGGCTTTTGATTCATGGTTTATACATATAAAGACTAAGCTCTAACTCATGCAGGCATTTAACAAAAATATATGGTTACCTTATAGTATTTATGTCCTACCACTGCTACTGAAACTTGAATGTGTATTTAGAATACTGCAAATACTTATTTTCTTTTTGCTACATAGTTTTAGGTACCAATTCAGAAACGTGTTAATGTGAATAAAACTTATCTCTACATGAATAAGTACAACCTAAGGCATCCCACGTATTTGCAGTTCAAAAGGGGGGACCGTTCATATATGGAAATGGGACCAAGAAAAGTCAGCTGCATGCTGCACACAGAATCATCATTTTCATATTCCGCAGCAGTCACAATTCTTATTTCTCACAGACTAGCTTCAGCCTGGACCCTATAAACTGTACAAACCAGAAGAAATAGTTACTCCATAAACACGCACTCCTCGCAAGTTAAGCACGTGCTTGTTTCAGGCAATTTTGTGCCTCCAGCCTGCAAAATGCGACTGTGTGACTCAGTGAGAAAGTAAACACCGTGGTAACACAGACTCCTAATAACCAAATTCATCTGGAATTTTTGTGAAGACCAATAACGTTGAGGTGCCGAGCGGGTATGAGAGGGAAAAAAAAAAAAGTCAGCAGCACTTCGAAGATGGCATAAAGCGCATTTGCACCGTGACTCCCAGCGCGCCCTGCTCACGGTTAACCCCGCTTCGGGCAGTTTCCCCCGTGATGAGCGCCTCCAGTTCCGCGTGCGGCCGCTAACGGCTCGGTGAGAGCACCGGCCGCCGCCCGTTGTTTCCCCAGCGGCTTGAGCGCCGTCAGGCGAGCCCCTGCCTGCCCTGCCTCGCAGCCCTCACTCACCCCGCAGGGGTCACCGCAGCCGAGATCATCGCCTGGCTCGGCGCACCCTCGGCCCAGCCCAGCCCCAAGGGCGGAGGAGCGCCTCGGGCCCAGGGAGAGCTCCCGAGCTGAGACAGCCACCATCTGTCCGCGCACCGTCTTCTTTCCGCACACCCCCTCACCCCCTAACCCAAACGCCGGTGGGGCAGGGCGCCCCCGAGCGCGGCTGCGCGCCTTCCCCCCGCCGACCCCTTTGACGGCTCGTGGCTCCGCAAAAGCGACAGCGAGTGGGCGTAGGCTCTGCATGAGAAAAGTGCTTCGCCGCCTATCCAGGGCGGCCGCGGCTAAGGGAGACTCGGTAACGGCGGCGTCGAACGCCCAACGGCCGCACTGTCTCGCGGACCGCTTCCCTCTCCCGGCGCCCTGTAACCGCCCCCTCGGCTCTCATTGGCTGATACCCGCTCCACCCCCCCACCTCCACCCCTTCACCTTCCCTCATGTTTTACGTCATCCAGGAAAAGCCCGCCTACCTCACCTCCTCTCTATTGGAGAATCCCTTTGTCAATCAAATCTACCCTCGTGCGCGTCCCAGCTCCCGCGTCCTCTCCAAAGCCCTGCGCGGAGGAGGAGGGGGGGGTGTTCCACGATTCTCTCTTTTCATTGGTTGTCCGGTGCCGTCAATCATCTAGCGCCGCCAGCAACGGCGGTTCCTCTCGCCCCTTCTTACCCCTGTCGCGGTCGCTCCCGTCCCGCCCCTTTCCCCTCCATCCACTCAACTCCGCTTGCTCCGCCAAGTTGCGCGACCGTTTTGCTGTCGGCTGTGGGGCTCTGGCGGCGCGGCTTCGGCGGGCGGAGACACTCGTGGCGGCCTCCGGCAGAGCGGGAGGGGGCAGGATGACGGCGGAGGCGCGGGGAGCACCCGGCGGCGTTTGAAGGCGGAGAAGGGGCGTGTGGAAGCGAGCGACTGGGGAGCGAGGAGTGGAAGCCGCCTCCTCGGCGAGCTCGGTTCAGGGGCGAGTCCGGCCGATGACAGCGGGCTCGGCGCGGGCTGGCGCAAGGGAGCCCGGCTGAAGGGACGCGGAGTGAACGGGTCTGGGACAGGGCAGAGGCGCTGCCGAGCCCGGCCCGTGGCGGCTCGCGTCGTGCCTGCCCTGAGGAGCCCAGGTTCGTCCCATCCCGCAGCGAAAAGTTTGGAGCCCGCCCGTCCCGCCGGGCAAAGTTGACGTTGGGTTTGTTTGTTTGTTTTTTCCCTTTCCTCCTCCCCACCTTCCGCTTCCCAGCTACTCGCCGCACTCCCCCGCCTTCCCGGCAGACGGCTCCGCGCGGAGAGGAAACACCGAGGGAAGCAGGAACTGAGGAGCGAGGCGGCGGCCCGAACTCGGAAGCCTTCCCAGCGCCCGGCAGCCCGCGCCGGCATCGCCGCCGCCCCGCTCTCCGCTAGGACACCAGCCTTCTCCTCTCCTCTTCCCGTCGGTGTGGTGTGTGCGCGGGCGGGCGTGAGGGCAAGGAGGACTTGGTTTAGGGTTTTTTGTGTGGTTTTTTTTTTTTTTTTTTTTTTTTTGCGGTGGTTTTGGTTTTGGTTTTTTTTGTTGTTATTATTGTTGTTGTTTTTCGAGCCCTTTTTTTGCCCGCTCGCTTCTCCCTCCACTTTAATATATGCTTCTGGAGAGCGACGTCCCCCCGCGCCGCCTCACCGCCCAGCCATGTCGGCGGCCATCTCTGCCGCGGAGAAAGTGGATGGCTTCACACGGAAATCGGTGCGCAAGGCTCAGAGGCAGAAGCGCTCTCAGGGCTCCTCACAGTTCCGCAGCCAGAGCAGCCAAGTGGAGCTCTCGCCGCTGCCCCAGCTCAAAGGTACCGTCTGTCGTCCTTCCCACTGTTCCCCTGCACGTCCCGGCCCTCCGGCTACAGGTGCAGGTGTCCTCAGCCGCCCGGGGCCGCCGCTTCTGTCACCGCTTGCCTGCCCCGCGCGGCCCTGTCGCCGCCTGTCCCGACTTGTCCCCTGCCCCCGCACCTTCTGCCCATTAGCCGTGTCCTCATCCGCTCCCGGTGCGGTGTTCTCCAGGTAGGGACCCTGCAGGAGTAAATCGGTGTGCCGAGGGACTGACTAGTCGCTTCCTCTGCTCATTTAAGCAAGTCTTGTACGGGTCGTTTCTCGTTTACTGCCCCGGGGACTGACACCATTGATTCACCACCCCTTTTCTGGGTAATTTAGGAGTAGGTGTTGGGAGGGCAGGTGTCCTTTTTGAGGCCTTTCTGCTCAAAATGTAGACGGTAAGTTGAGTTTAGGACTGCAGGGAATTGAGTACTGAAACCTCGGAGAGAGTGGTGTCTCCTCCCGCGAGGGGATTTTGCAAAGAGGATCTCTGTTGCCTGTGGCATAATATCCTGAGTTGCTGGAGAGAGTTTACGTTTGGTTTACTGGTTCTTTCACATCACTTTTGGACAGTGTTTGACATTTTGCCTGTCTTATTTTAATGATCAGGAGGATTGGAGACCTTCTTCTGTGTAGTGCTGTATGTGATTGCTCACAAGTGAATGAAAACTGTAGATGCTGGCATTGCTGTCACTAAAACAGTGAAGGTTTTATGCTTTGTACTGGAGCTAAAATCTGAAAAGACTGTTTGTTCGATTACAAAAATGAAACAAAAGTTAATTGCAACCTTCCACACCTTTGAGCATCAAAATATATTTCTGTATATTTCTTCTTTTAAAAAGGGAGAAAATAGCGTAGGCAGAGAATATAAACTTGGTATCAAAATATTTGTCAGGAACCTGAAAAATAAGGGAGTGATATTACCTTAATGTGACCCAGCATATTATTTTCACTTCCACTGGTGTTAAGTCTCTAGGCTTTTGAAGCTGCATCATATCATGTGAATGAAGTACAGTAAAGTTAAAAATATTCCTAGATACTAAGTATTTTTATTATTATTCTTTTTATGGATTTTACAGCCATATATGTAGTGTTTCAAGGTACTTTTTTCCCCCTACTCTTGAATGGCAGGTGTACATGAACCATAAAACTGGCTGGTAGTGGAAATGTTATTAAACACAAATAATCTTGGTCAGGAGAGTAACAAGGGGAGACACTGTTTTGGTTTGTTTCTTGGTTGGTTTTTTTTTTCTTTTATCATGTTGGTTGCAGTGGCTTTGAGGGCTAGATTGTTTGGGGCTTTCTTTTCTCTGTGAATTTGTGTCCTGACTTGGTACAGTAGTTTGATTTGAGGCATTTATGACTAGAATAATTTGTTTGAAATCAAGATGTAGTTTCTACTATTCACATGCTGTTTAGACAGTATGTTTTCCTCGGAGATCATTTTTATAAAACCACACTTGAGACCTTGTAAAAGCACTTTGTAAATATCGCACATAGGTGGCAGACTTCAGAAAGTTTGAGTCCTGATCCAGCAAACAGTTAAATAATTCCAGCTTAAATCAGCAAAATGTCCAAGTTTACATTCTTTGCTGAGCTGGGACTTCAGTATTGAATTTTTAACTTTGTATGATTAAGTCTTACAGCTTTGAGTGTGATTTTACAGCTTTTTACTGATAAAACAGAGAAATTCTGCATGGCATCAGCAGCTCATTTTCATGTTTGGAAATTTGAAGCCATGAACTATCAGAAGAATTTCTTCAGTTATGAGTTTTATAGTAGTTTGAATTGCCTTAAATTCTTAAAGGAAAACCACTCTGTCTTTATGCTTCTATTTAAATTTAAACATTTGCCCTCTAAACCTGCTTCAAAACATAAATTGTGGGCTGAATATACTTCCGTGAAGTATAGTATCCCAACTAGCCAGTTAACTGAAAGTTGGGCAGCACTGTTTTGTGTGTTTTGTCCTTTGGGTTTGTGGTGTTAGGTATGTCCTGAATGTAGCTAAGGATATAGTATGATTTCTCTCCATCTACTTGAGGCTCCCTCTCTTGAACCTCCTCTGCCTTCCAAACAAAAAAAAGCTTCTAGAAAGAAAGTTTGCTCTCTCTGTAAATGTATAGAATTAGAACAAAAAGGTTTACAAAATTATTCGTCTTGGGAGGATGAAGTTTTGCTTTATTCTTTAAAGCCAATATGGAATTCGGTAATAGTTGTGATGCTGCCAGTGTGTAGTATCATCTGCAGAGTAGTAGCCAGTGTTCCCAGGGAGGGGCTGAAAAAGGAAAGTACAGTCATTACAGCGTGTGCCTAAGGGTGCTCAGCATACACTTAGGAAATGACGTTAAGGCTTTCTTTGCTTTTCAGATATTTTCAAATAAATGGTTAAATCTGAGGTGCTTGAAGCCTGTACTAGGAGAAAAGTAGTGTTTTGTAGATGAAAAAGCATTAAATATGTTAAAGTTAAGTATAAACAGTATTATAAAACTGCCCAATAGTTTTGTCAGTCTGCCTGAAATACTTGCATTTAGTTTATTGGAAGGCAAGATGATCCCGGGGGGGGGGGGGGGAATTGCTTATCCACTCAAAATGTCTTCCTGGGTAGATAGTGTTGTGGGTTTTTTCCATTTTATATAGGGACTGTTGTTTGTTTGCCACTGAAATGACCAGATCAGATTGTGTAACACACTTTCATAGCTGTGTTGTTTGAAAGCCTGTAGACAGATAATCTTAAAAGTACACATTTCTAGAGTTTATTGCACTGCTGCTGTGTATTACCAAAATTCTTTAGTTTGACTACATATTGTATCACTGCTAGGAGAAGAAATATATTTGTAGATAGTAGGTAACAGTCCCAAATTATAGCTACTCTTCCGTTCACAGGTTTTGTTGGGGGAGTGAGATTGGGGGGCGGGGGGGACAGCAAGATTGTGTATTGTAATTAACATTGTTTATTTTTGTGTGTGATATCTGACACTTTTAGATAAAAGCTCAGCAAAACCTGACTGATGTCAGGAAACATAAATTATTAATGTGTTCTTCAGTTGTGTTAGCAGGTTTCCCACATGTTTGTTATTCAGGAGAGTGTACATTTTACAGTGTTATTTAAAAGCTAAATAAAAAAATACTGAGGGCCCAGTATATGCCTTTAAAAGGCGGGGGGGGAAGCTTGTTAAACTTTTTGGAAGTTGAAGTTGTTTGTTTTTTTTTTTTTCTCATCTCCTTTTCAGTTTGTTACTTTATAGTTTACATAATACAGAGCTTTTGAAAAATCTGCAGCCAAAATAATGTGCTGGTTAACAGCAGGATTTTATCACTCCATGGACAATTCTGAGGGTGTTGAGATTAAAGAAATATGGGAAAGGAAGTGTTATTCTTAACATTTTAAGAAGTGGTAATTTTGTCTCAATAGCAAGTTGTTTTAAAAGACTGCAATAGCACCTGCAGTTACTTTGATTTTTGAGAAAAGGGATACAATCTGACCTTGGAACCTGATCTCATCCATTATAGTAAAAAGTATGCATACTTGTTTCTGTCACTTTTAGTTGAAGCAGCATATAAAAGTACAGGTGGAACATGGTGAATAGAAAACACAATTTGTTGCTTTTATTTAGCACTGTTAATATGGTCTGTCAGGTTGCAAAGCAAATACACCTTTCTTCCTGTGTACCAAACATGTCAAGTGCAGCTGGAGTGAATAAACATTCCTTGATGCCTTTCTGTGATCTTCTCAATAGTGAATATCCATTTGAGACGATGCATATCTCCACAGGCTCTTTTCCTATGTCACGCTCAGAGAACAAATATATGAAAATAAATTCTTAGTATTATATTTCAAATTAAATTGTCTCCCCACAGAGAAATCTCTGGCTCCTACAGCAGAAGAACTGGAAGGTGGTCCAACAGCCTTTCAGCCATAGGTTAGCAATGGTTATAATGATCTGTGTGAGGCTTAGAGTTATGATGCTGAAGTATACCGGAATAAGACATTTTTAAGACCTTCCAGAATGTAGTTACAACATTCAAATATGGGGTCTAAAGTAGGTGTTAACAATAGTATTTTCTTTACTTAAACCCTTGAGAGAGAGCTTGGATGTGACTGAAAGCCAGGTGCTGTGTTCAAGCTAAGCTTTTGTGGAAATGTTTCAGGAAGGCCTAATAAGCTTGCTTATGGGTAACATTTTAACATCATTAAATCTATCATGGTCAGTTCAAACCTTAAACTTTGAATGTTTTGAGTCATAGAATCATAGACTGGTTTGGGCTGGAGGGGACCTTAAAGATCATCTAGTTCCAGCACCTGTGCCATGGGCAGGGACATATATATGTAGTCAAGTAGTGTGTGCTTCAGAGTGACAAAAAAAAGTGGAGTTAAAAACAGCTGAGAAGAATTCTCATATTAAATTGCCTTTGCTCCCCAATGTCCCTCAAAATTTTAGAGTGGTTTACTTTTACTACAGCCTTAATAAATATTTTTTAAAGTGGAATGGCAGTTTTCTGTCTTGCATTTGCACTTCGTTTTGTATCCCTTGTGATTCATTGTTATTTCCTCTTCTGTAGTCCCCCCATCCTCTACCTTTTGTATTCAACATCCCTTGCAACTGTGATCTTCTTGGGTGAGCTTTTCCTTAAGAGAGATAATCTTTACTTCAGATGAAGAATGAGGATGTTCTGTGAGGAATTTAGCTTTAACTCTTATGCATAATCTCAGCAGGGTATACTACAAAGTAGTAAAAACTTTTGTGTAGTTACAATCTTAAGAAATAGAGAACCTGTTATAGCTCACAAACCTTTTAGAGGTTGTTTGGGATTTTTTTTTTAATATTCTAATGTAGTTCCATGAAAAATGGGCTGTTTAATTTCTTTTTCTATATTAAGGAACTGTTCCTAGTTTATAGAGTGGAACAGTTAGTCTTTAATTCTGAACAAATTGACCTTTTTTTATCCTTAGACTTGAATTTTTGATCTTAGAATATACTTCCATCAAGAACAATTCCTAAATATAGAGCCTATTGACGGTCTTCACATGAACTTTTCTATTTAAATCTTTCACATCTTCTGTGTGCCAGCTTAGTATCAGATTTCTTTTTCCATATTCGTTGCTTTCTAGTTTAGTCTGATATTAGTTTTGCAGGTGCTGAATTTAATGTTAGTTACTGTAGGAAATACAAATGGAATTACTTATTGCTTCAGCCTATCTGATCAAAAGAAGATTCCTTCAATGTACAGACTTATTTATTTATTTAATATCTATCTTAAAACAATTCAGTGCTTTTGAAAAGGTGTTTTACCAACAGTTCTGGACAGATTAATATTCTGTTTATGTAAAGAAGAGATGTGTTGTGTTCTTATGAAAAAATACACTTCTGTTGGGAAGAGTATAAAGTTAATCTTCTATGCTATTGTCATCCTGACTCCTGTTTTAATCTAGCAGGCTAAAATTATATTCATAGTCTCATAACAGCATCTGGAATTTGAAGGTTGGAACCATAGTTGAACTAGATGAATAGGTAGCAAAACCCATCAGTTTTATAATACTCCATTGGCAAAATGCTCTACTAGAAACTGGACCAACAGTGTCAGCTTCTTTTTAATGTCTGAATCATTGATTTTTATCAGAGAGTCACTGATCTAGTTTCTGTGAAGTTTTGCTGACTTCATGGCCAATGAAGTATGTTGTCTACAAGATGCCTATTTTATAGTATATTTTTGACTTAAAGGCAGAGTTCATCATAGTTAAGGTCACCTATAGTTTTCCTTTACAAGACCTTATTCTCAGCTGCTTACAGCATTGCTAAACTGTTTGGACTGAAGTTTTCCATGCCAAGTATGGATAGTTTTATTTGGAACTGTTCCTCAGACTGATTTTCTTAGTTTGAACTGTTTTTGCTGAAACTGCTTCTAAGACTAAAGGGAAAATAAATTGTATGGTGTCAGTATTAAAAAATAAAAGAAAATCGTCTTGAGGTTTAATGTGTGCTGTACTTTGGAGTTTAGCACATTATTCTTAGTGAAAATGGGTCTAATCTGGTCCAAATTCTAAAACATGCTCAGTAGCTACTGTAGTTCAGTAGCAAGAGTGAAGAAGATTCAGTATCTCCTGTGTTATTCTGTAGAGATAGTTCAGGATCTACTATGCTCTGTGAAGCTACTATTCATGGCTTTTCTTTGGTTTTCTTGTTGGTAGCACTGCTAGGTACAGCAGCTAAGTGTATGGAAAACTGGTCTTTTCTACAAGAAACCAGAAATGTACTACATGTGAGGGTACAGTGTGGAAGTGGTAGGATGACTAGAGAAGCTTAAGTGGGAAGAAACAAAACAACGGAAGCTAGCTCCTTTCTACTAGCTGCAATAAGCTCAGTATTTAAAGTGTCAATGGTCCTGTTGGCTGTAAAACTTTCTGCAAATGTTTCTTATCGTACTCTTTTTCTAGTTTCTTCATAGTTTTTCTAAACCATGGTTTTTGAACTTCCTGTGATTTTTCCCAAAACTTTGTGTACTTAAAAGTTTTTGTTCTCTATGTCAGGAATTGATTGCAGATGAGTTCTTTCATGAAATGAGAAATTTAAAACCAAGGAGAACTGCAGTGACCATGATTAGAGCATGAGATTCACTTTCAATCATTGTATTCAATGTGGCGCACAGTGGTATTGCTTCTGGTTACTATATGTTTGTGGGGTGTGTGGGGGAAGTGAAGCTGAGAAAGGCTAGTGAAATGTAAAGACAGGATACTAGGCTTTAGTATTTTAAGACTATGGAGGCTATAGGAAGAGACAGCAGTCAGATCAGAATTCGAGGTGACCTGTAGCCTGCTGAAATAGTAGCATATATTGCTGCTATGAGTATGGTGGAGGAAAAAGAGGATAGGTTATTTAATTAGTTTATTTTTACAAAAAAAGATTGTGTTGTTGAGTTGCCCAGCTACACTGGGACAGGATTTCTCTCTCCTTCTCATCTCAAGTTTGCTCTCTGTCATTATTTCCCCCTATTTTACCAAGCAAAGCTTTGGTGAAATTGGTAGTTTTTGTCAGCTTCATTGTTATGATGGGTTCAGAAGACAAATGGAAATTTTTTTGTGGAGCTGGAAGATCAAGGTGTGAGTAACAACAAAAATTATAGTCAAGAATAGTGCTGCAAAAGGAAGATGTTCTAATTCTAGTAAATGATTTTTAAACCCTTAAGAATTAAAGGCATTAAAGCTACTCTCTACCATAACAGGAAAACTTTTAAAAAATTCAAGTTTACTTTTTCAAATTACTGATTAGAAGGTTCTATTTGAGATCGTCACACACTTGGGAGAGTTGACAAGCTGTGGATAGCAGAGGTGAAAGCAGCACAGAAGATGTCTCAGAAGAACTGAAAGAGGAGGCAAGGTGAATGAGTTTAGAGGACAGTATATTATAGCATGGGCTTAGAAGGCTGATCTGAAGAGCAGGAAAAAATAGTCACAGCAATTTGTCTGAATATGAAGGGAGAAGCAGCTTTATTTCTCCTATTGCTGTATTTGAGAATTATCAAGGTGCATCACTGCATAAACAAGTGAACTTTTAGAAGTGATTTAATATATTACTTTGTTTCTGTAGATGGTTAGTTCTTAAAAAAAAAAAAAATCTTATTTCTTAATTTATTACCGAGTAACATTCTATGGGAAAGTGTAAGGGATTAAAATGGGTTAAAAAAAAGGTCAAATTTAGTGTAGTTTGCTACAGTTTTTGAAAAGTGTGATGTTTTTAATTTAAAATTCTAGCCTTACTTAAAATCTGGCATTTGTGTAAGACTTGGGTCTTGTTAAGCAGCATAAATTTTGGTTCCATATATATATAACAGCAGCAAATTATGATAACTTAATTTAGGTTTTGAATTATACGTATAAAATAAACTTGTGCATTTCAGCATTGTTGGACTGTAGCAAAAGAGTCATTATTATTTTGAGATGAAAAATGAAGACGTGTTAGAACCACCTAGAGAGACATAGGCTGGGTCCTACAGTACAGTCAGGAAGTACAAGGTTTGGTAATTTATATTTCTGTGTATTTTCCCTTAAGAGTAGGAACCAGGAGCAAAATAAACTCAGTATATCAAAATAGTGTAAATTGAGTTTAAAAATAGTCAAGAGGTTTTACTAAATGGGAATATACTTGTGTGGGGTCCCTCATTACTAAACACTTTACATTTACGGGTTTTGCTAGAAAGACCATAACTGTTAGAGTACGGTTAAAATTGCTGAAAAAAGTAGCTCAACCTTTTATGAGGCAAAATACTTAATTTAAATGAAGTGGGTAAAGAGACCCTGCAAGTGCTTGCATATTCATCTGCTCAGGATGCTCTATTTCCATTGAGGTCATTGGGAGGCAGGGTACAGAATGCAGCAGAACCAGGATCTCACCTGTGTTTCCAGTCTAATTTAATCTTACTTCTATCTACTACCATTATAAAATATCTAATTATCTTATTTATCTGTGAAAACTTTGAAAATTAAGAAGCCCTGGTTTAGCCAATTAATAAAGTATATACATTTATCCAAGTAATTAATATAAAACTGATATAACTTCTACATGGATTTATACAAGGATTCAAGGGAAGAGGAGATTTTTTTTTTTTTGTATTGGTTTTTGTTTTTGAAAAGCTAGAAAGCATGTTTCCTCTGGCACAGATTTCCTATTAAATTACTCCCTTATACATCCTCCTCACACATTTAAAATATTGCATTGCTAAATTAACTGGAAAATGAGGTTTTGTACTTCTGAGAAGTACTGTTCAACATTTACCCTTTGGTTTCAAATAAAAGGTATTTTTATATTGCATTCAGCACTCATTTTGCCGTATGAAAACAACATGAGTGTTTCTTCAGTTTCTGGGAAAATACATACAACCTTGATTTGTAATATTAACTTGTATTTTCTAGTGTGATGTTGAACTGGAGCAGCTTCAGCATCTTACTCAAAATTAACTTTATACTTTCGTAATGTGAGGAAAAGATTGGGGAAGAACTCAAAGTAAAGAGATTTAAAAAAAAAAAAAAAAGGAAAAAATCCCACACCAGATCCACTTATGGCGTAATTCTTTGTCAATGCTCACTGATTATAAAAACATAATTTCAGTCAGACAGGAGTTTTGTAGTTGTCTGGATAAAAAGGGAACTTACTCAAATTGTAAATACAGTTTCTGTCCTTTCAAGCTTAAAAAGTGTAAATCAGTTTGTTTCTGATCAAGCAATGTGTTTATGTTCCTATGAATAATGTATAATGGGTTGTTGAGCTTAAGTTCTGACTATGCGTGGCACACAACTTTGTCACCTGCTTTTCAGCTGTCTTTATCCCCTGGTAATGTACATATGGAGTGCTACAGCTGTTGAGGGGGTAAAATAAGTAGCAGAGTTGCACAAATTCTTTTTAATTCCTAGCAGTGTGTATGTGAAATGGTTCCTTGAATATACCTTGTTACAGCCAGAAGGGTTGTTTTACATCTTTAGAATTACATGTGAAAATCCAAAATTGTATTGAACCCTTACAGTTTGAGAAATAGTATTTCTTACTTGTGACTAGGGAAGAGTATAGTTAATAGTTTGTGTGTCTGGAATGAGCAGCATCATACCAATTGTCCCCTCTGATCTTTTTGTGATACAGCAATTCTCAGAAACTTGGTACTTAGTCTCTTTCACTTTCTGTAGAATCTCTTGGGTCTTAGCGGTGATTAATTTTCCTAGTACCTGAGTGAGTTAACAGGAGTAACAAGTTGTGTGCCAGTATCTCTGGGTGCTTTCAGCTTGTGTCTAATACAATGTAACCTGAGTTAGACTTCAGAGAGAGGATCTGTTTAGTTACCCAGGACTTTACCTTGACCTTTATTTGACCTCTTAGGAGGACTTCCTGAAGGCATATGTGTTTTACCATAACAAAAACCTTTGTTGCATTTCAATATAACAAAAGCTATTTAGGAATAGTATTTTTTGTTTTGGGAAGGCAGTTTTAATTCTCAGGCCTTTGTATCAACTGTATTTTTTAAGTTAAAGGTTGCCTTCTATCCCATACTCACATCTTCAAAGAAACAATTTCCCATTCCAGAAATCAATTACTCTCCCCTCTTTCCCAGTTTAATGACCTGGCTATTCATGGTAATTCTGTGATAGGCCTTATCACCCTTAAATTTAACATTGTCTTCCTTAAAGAGGTAAGGTACCCATTTTAAATTATTTTAAGATCACTATTACTTAATCATGAGCTATTATACCTTTGTGAAGCCTTTGGAACCATTATTGGGGCTAATGTCTTGCATGCAGGAGAGATTGCCTTAACATTCTGTCTTAGCCTTGGCTCTTACAGCCTCTGGTTATATTCAAGATAGGTACATCCTGGCATATGAATAGTCATTAAAACTGCTTGATGGTTTTTAGATGAAGACAGGAAATACAGTAGTGGTGTATGCAAAAACATGAATGAATCCATAGGGGAATGTAGTAGCTGGCTTACTGGTGGAAGAAAACTTGTTTCAAATCAGAGTAGCATAATTGTTTTTTGAAAGCATACACTTCAGCTATGTAAGATGTGAAACTGCCTTTTATAATAAATGTAGTGTCACTGTGTACAAGACTTGCATACAGTTAACAATACACAAATTGCTCAGTTTCTCAGCACTTTCAAAAGCCACAGTTTAAACTGTGTTGGGTTATGGGACAATTTTTTTTTTTGTCCGGCATTTTATTTGTTGTTGCATGGAGCTGAATTTATTAGATTCTGAGCTAGTGGTGTGCTCTTGAGGAAATCTTTATACTGTTCAGGTTGCACATTTTTTTTACGGATTACCTCAGGATGTTTTCTGTTCTGGTTCCATTGTTGATACGTGTGGTGAGTTTTTTGTTTAAGGAATCAGTGGTGCTTTAATTCTCCTTTTTAAGAAAGTGGTAGAAATGAGGTGAATTGTGGCAGACCTGCTTAGTAGAGTCTTACTATCTAACTTTTTGAGGACCAAGAGGATAATTTCTATTACTTTTTGCATCTGACTGCATGTTTTCTTCTGTAATTAGACAGTAGGAAATAGGGCTATTAATATGAAAGCACTTCAGCAGGGTACTTTCTTACTGTCTGAAGTGTCTTGGTTGACTTAAATCTTCATTAAAATCAAGGGATTTAAAGTGGTACTAGCTGGAGACTCTTAACTATATGAGACTGTAAGAAAGCTTGGAAGATGGTAGAAGCAGTCTAAGTAAGACACTTGCAGCTTACCATCGCTGCAGGGAGTCCTGTCACAGAATTTGTGACAGATGTTGTTAGATCAGCATAGGCTTTCTAGATTATCTGGGCTGATTTGTTAAGGTCATCTGCTGGCTATGTGGAGAGGCAGATGAGACTATATGAATAACAATATCTATTACTGGGTGAAAGATAGCTTTTCAGGAGTCCTTTTAGTAAGAGACTTGAAAAATTTGTATGGCCTAGACATTGTAACTAACTTCATAAACCACAATGCTGTGTGTGAGTAAAAGTCATTGTTGATTGTTATCTTCATCTAATTTTACTTCTAATCGGTGAGTTCTTTTCTTTGTTTGGTTTTGGTTTTCCTCTCTAGCATGTATTATAGAATTAATCTTAAATCCAGGCGATTTTAATGAGCAAAATTTCTGATTTCTTAGCTGTTTCAAAAGAAAGTGGAGATTTACTTGGATGGCAGTATGATTTTTAGCATATTGGTTGGTTTTGGCAGTTTTAATTTGACTTTGTAGAATGGTTGGAAAAAGGTATATATTAACTTGGAAAAAAACGTGCTATAGGGACAGTTGAGCAAGTAGGGTGTCACAGTTTATTTTTGAAGTATTGTTCATGTGGATCTCTTAGTGCAAGTGTTCCCTGACTATCACCTACAGAACAGTTTACCTATAAGTGGAAGTATGGCAGGAGCTCACCTTGTTATTTTGATTGCTCCTTTGCAGTTCTTTTGATTTCTGAAATGGAGAGGTTAAGTGTTAGCATGAGCACATGGGTCTTGGATAGGATTGACCAATGTGCCTTCTGTACCTTTAATGCTGTGCCAAGTCTTTGTTTTGGTTATTTCCTTCATATAGTATGAACTTCCTTGTAGAGTAATGTTTGAGAATACCATTATACTTTGTTGTCTTCCAAATATCCTTCTCTAATGAGCAAGCCTACCACTGTATAGGGAGCTGGCTAACTTTAAAGATATATAATGTTGTTTTATAAGACTCCATTGTCTGACCTGGAAAGTCAGAGCTCTGTTTACTGAAAACATGCAGAGGAATTTACTCATCCCTCCAGAGTTCCAGCAATAGATGTAGACTTTGGGGTAACAGATACTTTGAGAATATATGCTGCTGAACTCTGAATGGAGAGGGTGGGAAAGGGAATCCTACAACCCTAGTCTATGAAGAAATGGTACTTAATTCTTAGGGTGGCAGAGTTTTTCCATGTGGAAAATCTGAAAATACTGATGACAAGATTCCTTGAGTACCTAAGGTGCTGCACAAATGCTTGTCTGAGTAGCCCCACCAGTTTCAGTTGGGCTGCTGAGCTACCAAAAGCTGGAATTGTGGGAACTTCTCTTATGGATGTATGGAGTTACTGGAGAATGTTACAGACTTACCAGTATAACCAAGTATACTGTGAGATTTTATACAAGGGCTACATTTTTCTTTATAAAGGAAGCAATTTTTCAAAACAAACTACCCCACTTCCCAACTCCCTCCCCTCCCAAAAAAACAAAACAAAACAAAACAACCTCCAAAAACTAAACCAACCCAAAATGCATTATTCAGAAAAATAGGTAACTTAATGTGTAGGTAGGATTTTTGAGTTCTCATACCTCTATGCTTGGGTGATATGGCTCCAAAGGAGTTGGTGAATTAACAACAGCTCACTGCAGCTGAAAGGAGTTTCTGTTCCCATTACTAATCTTGTGCCAGAGCTGATGCACATCAGGCCCTTGCAGACGCCATTTAGCCTTGCTAATATGGCCGTGTTATTGAGTTAAAGCAGCTCGCAGAAGAGTCTGACAAGTTCCAGATCCAGTGTTGAGGGATGAATGTGACTGGGAGTAGAGGAGGGGAAGGGAGGAATAAATGTCAAGGAGGTAGCAGGGAGAGAGAGACCTCTCTCCTTTTAATTGTCAGTCAACAATTTTGCTGCTTTTCAAGCTGCAGATGTAGACTTCTGAGAACTTGGAAAAATACTCTGTCCTCTGTTGTAACATCCATTGCATCAAAACTCCATTTCTTAGCAATGATTTACCATGCCTGTAACATAAACACTGACACCCAGATGCTATGAGAAATCACAATAATACACACCAGAACTCCCCAGCACAAAAATAAATCTTAAATTTAGGTCAAACAGGACTCCTTACGCTTGAATTATGTAGGCTAGGGCAGAGTTTACCAGACTAACACCTTTCCAGACTAACGGTGTCTCTGAAAGGAGCAGGCTGCACAACAGTGTTGATAATTTACTGATGAGAAGAAATAAATAAAAAAGCAAGCAAAACCAAACACTTGGTGACTCATATTACATGTGTTCCTCTCTCTGTGTCAGTGTGAGGGCTTCACTCTGCTCTAGGAGATCCCTTCACCATTGAGTACAGCTGAATATAGCACCGTAAATCTAACTGGGAAACAGACTAAACGTTAAACTTCACATTGTGGCATACAAAATAACTATGGCAGAATCCTTATGTATCAGTTCTTGTCTGTATTTCAGTTTGTCAGGGAATCATGTAGAAGTGTAGGATTGCCCTCCAAGTTCACTTTGCTGCAAGGAGAGATGCAGTAGTTTATTGCTTAATGTCATTGTTCTCATAAGTGTTTGAAAGAGCTGTATGTGAACTGCTTTACAAGGCTATCAGAGAAAAACTTCATGGTTGTTTCTTTGGCTTCTTCAGCTTCCTGAGGTAGCCTTTTTGGGAAAAGGTAGAAATATTTAATTAGAGATATTAAAAAATATATATATATTGGAAACTTGTTGCAATGTTAGAGAGGGTTTATTTTGTATTGGCAGAGAAAGTACTTTTTTTTTGAACTTGCAATTTGTGTAGTTGAGAGAGGAGTTTTTGTGAACTTAGATTCCGGTTCCTGCTACTCGAGCAAGGAGTACATTAGGTTCTTTGGCCTTGTACAGACGGTCTTGGGTAAACAATTCTGTTGAGAAAGTAGTATCTATCTTTTCCTTTCAGGAGACAGGCCTGTAAACATGAGATAAATATCCCGTGGGAAGACATCATTGTAGTCTTCTGACTAGCGATATGGTGGTGTTTGTCTTAAGTTATATGCTGGTGAGGTAGCTCTGTGATTGTGAATTCTCTTCCCCATCTATATTTTGTTTGGACCCTCCCTGAAAAAATTAGTCTTTTAACTCAGTGTTCCATAGACTTGGATTGATGACCTTATAAATTTGAAAGCATTTGGTTTATAGACAAATCTGTACAATTGTGCAGTTTTAATGTTTAATAATGTCTAATCAGGTAGAAATTCAAGTCACGTTTTTTGTTACTTCTTATTCTTTGATGTTGTGGCTACCGTCTGTAATGATCAGGTGTTTGTAAATAGTAGAAATAGTCTGTTGAGCATATCATCATTAGGAAGTGTAATGATCAATTTATCTGCATTCATCAGTTAGAAACATTTTAACATCCATCGTGGAAATGACCGGAAGTAATTAATATCCTTAGTGTCATAGTTAAAGTGGATTGCAATTTACAATAATTCTTCTGGTGGTGGATAGAGTTTTTTGTCTTAAGGATTGAAACTAGTTTAAAAATCATAGCACAGGTTGTTAAACTACTAAAGCTAAAAACTCTGGTGTTGACACAATTACGGTGGCACAGTTTATTTTATGCACAGAACTGGAATAAACTATTGCAATATGATTTTATTGTGTTGCAGAGTTGTCTAGCTTCTGTTTGGCCGGGGTAGTTAAAGATTGTTAAAGAAAAGACTTTAAAAAGTACCTATGGTCCCTCTCATAACATTCCCGGGAGAAATGTGCTATGTGTCGAGCAGGGATTGAGAGCATGAAGACAGGTAATGCTGATACAGCAGCACTGGCTTTCCTGTTACCTTATTTATTACTATGGTTGCACATAATTTTCGTCTCATGTTGATGTATTTTACTATTCCCCTTATGAGTATGGAAAAATGGATGTACGTGTGGAAGAAAATACTTCCTTTGGTTTTGTTTTTAAATAAGGGTAACAAAACAGATTTACAGACAGTTTTTTCAGTCGAGAAAACCTGTCTAACTGAGATCAGATTGCTAATGAAATGGGCTGGTGATGCATAGCAGGAGAGATAGGAGATAGTTACCTTAACATCTAACTACAAGTGGCTAAGGCAGGGATTTCTTTGATATTCCAGGGAAGGTAATAACCGATGTGATTATTTTGTCGAAATTCATGTTACTTGCTTTTAACTGTAGGTCTTCAGGCTGTTTTAACCACTGTTAGTATTTGGATGCTGTGTGCTGGCTTTTGAAACTTCTAGGTAAATTTTTCTTAATGATTCTTCATTTTATTGAAAATCAGCTAAATACACTGCATTAGCTGTGCCTCGCAGTTCAGCTTTTGTAACTTGGACTAGAGTTACATTTCACAGAATCATAGAATGTTAAGGGTTGGAAGGGACCTCTAGAAATCGAGTCCAACCCTCCTGCCAAAGCAGGATCCCTTAGGGCACGTTGCACAGGAACACATCCAGATGGGTTTTGAAAGTCTCTAGAGAAGGTGACTCCCCAGTCTCTCTGGGCAGCCTGTTTCAGTGCTCTGTCACCCTCACAGTAAAGAAGTTCCTCCTTATGTTGTAGTGGAACCTTCTGTGCTCAAGTTTATACCCATTGTTCCTTGTCCTATTGCTGGGCACTACAGAAAAGAGATTGGCCCCTTCCTTTTGACACCCACCCTTCAGATATTTATAGACATTAATAAGTTCCCTTCTCAGTCTTCTCTCAAGATTAAACAGCCCCAGTTCCCTCAGTCTTTCTTCACTGGGAAGATGCTCAAGTCCCTTAATCATCCTCGTACCTCTCCATAGCAAGGAAAAGAGCTGCTTTGACTCCTGTTTGAGTCTGGCTATCAGCTTGGAGCTAGTGTCAAAAAGAAGCTGTCCTCCTGTGTCAGTTCTTTAAATTAGGGGTTTTGGATTTTTATCCTCAGCATGTCACTGTTATTGCTTTGTTGCTATGATACAATACTTACTCATGCAATCCGCTGTAGAATATTAGAAGATCTGAGCTGAAATGTTACGTAACTTACAAATGTTTTTACAGCTGATGTTCATTATTTTGCAGAGTGTAACAATTAATGTCTTTGTAGTTATCTGAGTGAAATAAGCATCTTGCAAGATTTTTATTCAAAAGAAAAATGGTTGAAATTGCAGAATTAACCTTCAAAAAGTATGAATTGTTCTTTTATTGCTAGCTTTTTCAAAAGCTCACTGAAGTTGTTATGCTCAGTTAATAGGATCATAACTGTCTGTTGGGGAAAGGGAATACAATACAACGTTCTGGTGTTTAGACTTTCAGGGCAGAGTGAGCAGCTGGGATTACAGTGGAGGCGTTTCAGTCCCTTTTAGCAATTACTTTTTGCTTATGGAAACGAAAGAATTCTATCAGATAATTACTGAATATTAAAACCACTGTTGTCTGTTGTTGTTCCAGCCACTAAATGGATAGTGTTTTGGTAAGAAACTTGAGGAACTGGCATTATCAAAGAGTATTTGAGTTGTTAAACTTCCAAACTTAAAATTAGGTTTGCTTAATTAGAATAAACTGAAACTAACAAAGGGAAGCGTGAGAATCTTTGTGATGTGTTAAAATTTTAAAGTGAGACTTAAGATTTTTCAATAGTCTGTGTTACAAGGCAGTTGCCTTTTTCTTGTCTTCATAATTTCCTCATGAAACAGCAGTGCTGATATCAATACTGCAGTGAATGAATAAAGCCAAAGGACTAGTAGCTTGGCTAGAGATAAGTCTTGAAACTTCTTCAGGCAAAGAGCATTCCTTCTTTGCAGATAAAATTGGAAAAAAATTTTGACCAGAACAAGTGGAATCCAAACTGGCTGATGGATGAGGTGAGGCTGTGTTACTTTACTGGTTTAGAACCCCATCAAAGATGTAAAAACAAGAATGAAAGGCACATTAAGCCAATATTTCAGTTAAAACTGTGGCTGCTTTTGTTGTGATTGTGCAACTTTTGAACAGTTACAATCTTTTAAGGATGTATGAAATTTTTGAAGTGTACTGTACTTAATCCACCTTTTTTAGAGCATATGTGAAATACTAATGGAGGAATTTTGCTTATCACCTTACAGAGAAACTGTGCTCTAAAATGAAAATGCCAAATCATAGCCAAAGTGATAGGCCAAAAAAGCTGGAAAACCTTACATGACTAAGATTGCAATAAATTATTTAGACCAAAGCATGAAAAATCAAGGTTAATCCTTTTGAAATATTGGAGTTGATTCTTAAGAGAAACATTCATCACATGATGTCAAAAGTATGTGAAATATTTTGCATTGGGGTAAAAAGACAAGGTTCCTTCAAAGCAGATTTTACAGCTTTTAAGCAGGTTACATAATAAGGGATTAGGGAACAGAATGAGACAAATCGGATGAATAGAAGGTTAGCATGATGCACTGCTTCTGTATATGACTTCTGGTGAGGGAGAGTTGGTACTTGCTTATTTCTGTGTATTTCAAATAAAGTTAATTCAGGAACTCAGTTTGCGTAAGAAAGGATAAACATATGGCAGTAAGCATCATTTCTTGTATGAAACACAATTCGCAAATGGCAGGTCTTTCATTCGAACATGCTTAAACAGGTATTCTCAGTTTTGACAACATTGCTCATGAATTTGCAGGCTATAAAGCTAACTCTTCCCCATTAAAAAACAAAACCCAACCAACCAAACAAAAAAACCAACCAAAAACAATAGCTATGCAAATTTTAGCCAACAAAATAGATTTAGAAATCCTGAGTTTCCTTCTACAGACTTAAGTGTCGGTTTTGTTTTGTTTTCTTCCTTTTGTAGATGCCACCTTCAATGAACAACAAGATCTTTTTTGTCAGAAGTTACAACAGTGTTGCATACTCTTTGACTTCATGGACTCTGTTTCAGACCTGAAAAGCAAAGAAATTAAGAGAGCAACACTGAATGAACTGGTTGAATATGTTTCAACAAATCGTGGAGTGATTGTTGAATCAGCTTATGCTGACATAGTGAAAATGGTAAGTAGAATGCTCTTCCTATATTTTGAATTTTAATAAAATATCTGAAATGAATCAGTTTACAACTCTAATGGCATTTAACTCAGACTTGCTCTTTGTTATTCTGCTTAGACAATATAATATAATTCATTAAGGATAATTTGGCTTACGAGATTGTTTAGAAAGGCTTGTAAAAACAGACCAACAACTTGTAAGTTTTAATTATTAGCTGAAATATGATGCATTCAGGTTAATTAAGATGAAAGAACTGGTATACTGCAGACGCTTGCAGTCTGGGTAGGCTTTGAAGTTGTTCCCATTCAGAAAATGGCAATATTTTGGTGCTGCCTGTCTTTGTTTATTTAAGAATGGTACTGGGGTGACGAGCTTTTTTTTTTTTTTTTTTTTTATGGTAAGGATTCTTGCGGTGGTAGTGTGAACAGAAAGACTTACTGGTGTAGGAAAGCAACTCTACTTTGTAAATACTTTCTATGTCTGTTTGTTACTGTTTTGGCCTTGGAAAGCTGTGCTAAAGTAGTCCAAGTTGTTTGCTCAAGTTGTAAACCAGGGCTTGACTTGTACTGTGCAATTTCTACAAATGGCTTGTTGAATAAGCAACAGAATATTTGTGGTCATTGTCTGCTGACTTTCCCAGGTTTTTTATAAAGTGGTTTTAAATGCTACGTAAGTGATGTTTTAGATATGCATATGCTCCATGTATGGGAAACACAACTTAAGGACATTTGACAATAATTGGAAAGATTTGTAAATTGTTTTTTCTAGAAGGTTGAAAAGTTAAAAATAAAAAAAAAATTTAAAAAAGTGTTTTAGTGCCAGTGCACTTCTCTAAACTTCAGCTGAGTTTATGTAGGCACAGTGCTGAGTCTAAAAGTAGCTATTGCAAATGCAAGCAGACTAGTTCAAACTACTGTAGTTTTCTATACAATGAAAGCTATTCTTTCTTACGGGTTTTGTTTGGTTTAGGTTGTGTGGTTCTTTGGTTTTTGGTTGGTTGGGGTTTTTTGTGTTTTTTGGGGGGGGGTTGGGTGTTTTGTGTTTTGGTTTTTGGTTTGTTTTTTTTTTTATTCTGTAAGTAGCTGATATGGAAGATCAGATCTTTACTATGAATAAGATTAGACATTGTGCTGTTACACTGAATGGCTATGATTATTCGAAACGCTTTTAATCCTTTTGCTTGTTTCACCATGTGCTTCTTTTGTTTTACAAAAGGTCTAGGATGGGGGGGGGGGTGGGGGGAGGTGTTTGTATATTTTTATTTTTAGTGGACCTGTGTTTCTGTCCTAAGTCTCTTTTACCCAAGAAAAGGAAGGACAGGGAAAGGACAGAGTATGTTTACTTCCTTGTCTTTTCTCTTTTTTCTGCTGGTAGCAACAAGCTTGAGTCCTTGCAATATTTTCTTACTCTGTATGCCCTCTATAGCCTCTTCTTTGAAGAAAGAGTATACTAACTAGCCTATCATACTTGTTGAAGGAAGACTTTCTTTTATATTGGAGTTGTGTTGTTTTCTTGGAGATAAGGTGTTGTTGAGTTGTTTTTTTGAGGTCATTGTTAATGCGCAAATGATTGAGTTCTGTGGCTGCTTGTGTTTCCTTGCATGACAAATTTCCATCTCTTTCTCCCCTAAAATGAGAGAAAATGAGGAAGGCCTTAAATTAAATGCTCGGTGAGAGCTTTTTCAGAGCTTGAGACAAAAGATCCCTCCAAGCCTGAATAGTATTTCTAGTCTCCTTGGCAACTGGCAGCAGAAAAGGTCTTTGCTGTGAATTAGGACAAAGTACCAGCTTTCAGAAGGAACTCTGGATGAATCTGTCCTTCCAAACAACATGTGTGTCAGGTTTGAGGCCTTTCTTTTTTAGCAAAATTTCTATAATACTTAAGAGATTTTTAATTTTTATTTATTTATTTTTAAAATTTTTAGGCTGTTCAATGTAACTACATTAAAAGAAGAAGTATTTGATTTTTTTTTTGCAGAGTTTGAAGGGTACTTTTTTTGAAAAAAAAAAAAAAAAAGTAGAAATCAGACTTAATGAAACCCATCTGACTGGTAGTAAAGGATAAACAGACTACAAAAATTCCCTGAAAAAAGTCAGAGTGGCATCAGTGGCAGAAGTGGAGCCAATTTCTTTCCAAAGACCATTGTTTTTCCCTAGGCCTGGGACACCTTTCCTCCAGCTTGCAGAGGAAGCAGCCCAGTTTCCTTGGAGTCGCTCGAGTCTTGGGGAGGCAAAATCAACAATCCAGTACAGGTATCAAGAGGAAATAAATGTTGTTACTGACCAGTGCATAGGCAAGGTCTGTGCAGGTGACAAGGCCTCTTTGCATTCCTTCCCTACACATGGTCTCTGTTACCATGTTACTGGCTTCTGGGCCAGTACCACACAATAATGGCTCATGTCCCTGCTCTGCTTGGATCCTGAGGTAGGGAACACTGGTTGAAATTATACCAATGTTTTTTCAAGCTACCAAGGATGGAACAATGTCACAAAAAAAAAAAAAAAAATTCTTTGTTTAGGCAGAGGCACAGAAAACATATGCTGTAGGCTATCTTTTTGGTGCCCCAGGTAACCTGTTTTTTTCTTCCCCCCCCAGAGTTTTGCTTATAAATAGTTTTGAAGGGGTAGCCCAGTGATCTGTGCACCTCCTTTTTAGGTCATCTAAAACAAGTGTCCTCGCTGTTTGGAAATGTCTGGTTTAGGAGCATAACAGAAATGTTCATCCAGTACACATTATTCCTCTGTCTCCTTGTGCTTGCCAACCTCTCCTTATTCCCCACCAGCACATGAAGATCCACCATAAATGAGATATGTCCTTCAGCTTGCAAAAGCTGTGAATTCTGAATTTCAAAAAAGATGGGCTATCTCTGTCTGCATGCTCAGAAATTGAAATTGAGTCTAGAATTTCTCCAAATGTGTAGCTCCTTGGGAAGTATGCCTACAATAAGGGAATTCTGGTGGGTAGTTTTTGTTTTTAATAAAATATAGTTGCTGTATCTTAATATGTTACCATGTACATACATCATGTGTCACTTTTATAAAACTTCCTGAGATTTAATTTAGAAAGCTAATGCTTGTTTCTCTGGAAACCTATTCACCTGAAAAAGCCTTCTATGATCCACATTTCTTGAATCAGTTTTGGGATAAGACCTCACTTATAAAGGAAAAGAGATATTTTAATTAAAATATGAGAGAATATAGAAAATAATTTGCCCATAAATAAGACCATGGAGTTTGTAACTGCATTTTTGATCAGTACTATTGGCAAGACATTAGAAATAAGCAAATGAGACAGGAAGCAAAAATAGTTCAAACATATCAAAGTAAATGAACCAATTCTTTAGAGAGACAGGCTAGTACATAAACCCAGTTTCTTCTGAGTTTCATATGTTCTCAGGAGATCAGTAATGCTAGTATAACTACTGAATACTCTGAAAATCATAAAATTAGTTTTATAAAGATCTGTCTGAGAGGCTTGCTATTTGTTTCTGGTACAGAAGTATATTTGGGAGTTAGTACCTTTGTTTTGGACTTGAAGTTTTTGTACTCTGTACTCAAAGGATCTGTGATAAAGGGATAACTGGTTCAGTTCAGCAAGATGCATCTAGAAATAAAAGGATTAATTTTCAAGACAGATGACCAAGAAGCCTTGTAAGCAGAAGTAGGGAAGTCTTTGTAGGGGACTGATTTGTATGTTGGGGTGTTTTTTGTTCAATACCTAATAAGAGTAGACAGTGTCAAATAACAGAACCAGGATTGTAGTCCTAGTTTTGGGGCTTGGTTAAAATTCACTTTCTCTCGGACTCCTATTATTCCCTCTTTTCCCCCAGACAGTTTATTTTTGTGCTCCATAACCCCAAGTCTCTTGTTTTTACAACAGTAAAAAGCAACTATACTATTTGGGTTTTGGTTGGTTGGTTGTGTTTTTTCCCGCTGTACAGTCAACTAGGAGACTGCCATAGCATCCATCCATAGAGAACACCACTGCCCTTCTGCTCAGTGTCTACAGCTTTACTGTGTGCTGACAGGACGTAGAATGAAGCACATTAGGAGGAAATGAAAAGTCAGTTTATGCAATAGCTTTATATCTTGTTTAATGAGGCAGCTGATTCTTCTGTGCAGAGTCAGCTGGATGACTTCAGGACCTTTTAAAATCACAGGATATTCATGGTTGGAAAGGACCTCCTAGATCACTGAATCCAACCATACCCATAATAAAAAAAAAACCTCTAAAAAAACCCCCACCTAAATACCCTGATCAAACATGACTTCAAAAACATAAAATAACCCCCTACATGCCTGCCACTAGAGCATGTCCTGAAGCACCAGGTCTACCAGTTTCTTAAATATCTCCAGGGATGGTGACAACCACCTCCCTGGGAAGGCTGCTCCAGTGCTTCACCACTCTTTCTGTAAAGAATTTCTTCCTAATATCTAATCTAAACCTCCCCTGCTGCAACTTCAAACCATTTCCTCTTGGTCTGTCAGTGGTTACTAAGGAGAAGAGGCCAACCCCCACCTCTCTACATCCTCCTTTCAGGTAGTTGTAGAGGGCAATGAGGCCCCCCCTCAGCCTCCTCTTCTCCAAACTAAACATGCCCAGCTCGCTCAGCCTCTCTTCATATGACTTGTTCTCTATACCCCTCACAAGCTTGGTAGCTCTCCTCTGGACACATTCCAGCATCTCAATGTCTTTCCTAGACACTTTCCTAGTCCTTTTGCAAGATTCTTCAAACATCTTGGAGACTTCACAGAAGCTGTGCAGTAGCATTTGCTGCAAACATACATTTTCTTCTGTGTTTAGTAGGTTTGAGTGGTTAGCAGCTATTTGAAACAGATTTCTTTGAAAAGGCTAAAGAATTTGAAAGATGATTGGAAAAGTTGGGCTAAACCTGTTTTGGAAAACAAAACCAAAACCAAACCAGTAGAAAATGCATAAATAAAATTAAATTCATGTTCTCTTTTCTTCATATTAAAGAGATTTAAGATCCAATATATTACATTTGGCAGAAGAGATGACACTTATTTCTCTTTTGACATCTGAAAGATTGGTCTTTTATCCAGACTTCTATGTACTTCAAAAATCCCCAAAGAAACCTTTTTAAACTTGCCTTTTTGAAATTGATTTGATATTAACTATAACACACTTAAAGTAACTGTTTCTTAATATTTTCACTGTTAAATAAAAAAATTAGCATTGTTACATATTTCTGACTTCCCAAAAGTTTGAAAACTCTTGAAATTACAGAAGGTGAAAATGGTAAGCAGTAGTTCAGCTCTTGAAAGTGAGAAATATCTTGAAATCAAGTAAAGTGAAGACTCTAAAGTTATTGTCTGCCTTACATGTGAAGAGAGCTCTGTTTAAATCATAACTGATTAATCCTATTTTATTTGTTGTTTTATAGAAAGCCTCAGTTCTTGGTGTCACATAGTTGAAAATCCTTCTTTTTATGGATAAACTGAAATTTTCTCCGAAATCATGAAAGTTAAAAAAAGTTTTTAGTATGACCATGTCTATCTACAAATGTGTAAACCAGTTAGGACAAAAGTTACCTTCTTATTTTCATTGGCCTGTTGCAGACTTCTGTCTGTTTGGATTTAGTGATATTGAAAAATAAAGAATCTATTTTAATAGATTACTTAAAAAAAAAAAAATAGATTGTTCCGTGTAATTTTAGGATAAAAGCAGTATCTTCTTGAGTGTGATCTGTGGAAACCAAAAAAAAAAAAATTAAATAATTAAATGACACAAACAGTTTTATTTCTTTTTCTCTTGCAGATTAGTTCTAATATTTTCAGAACACTTCCACCTAGTGATAACCCAGATTTTGATCCAGAGGAAGATGAACCAACTCTTGAAGCCTCATGGCCCCACATACAGGTATGGGATTCATTAATTTTCAGGCCTTCTAGTAAGACAAGAACTGTGATTTGATACTTCAGTCATTTTATGCCTTTGGTAAGAATTTCAAAATTGCTCTTATAATACACTGGAGTTTCTATACTTGGGAGGGAAAAAAGTGCTGCTTTTCTTAATGTCATTAAATAAGGGCAAGATTGTAAGTCTTCCAAATTGCTGAAATGTGTTTTTGTGTGTGTGTTGAAATGGCACGATTGCACTGTTGAAGTGTTGTATATGTATGTGTTAATTACCTAAAATACCCATATATTTTTATGTCCTATATGTAAGAGGTTTGTTTTCTGCACTTGAGCAACCTTTTTGTGTGATTTCAATAAAATTTAAGTGAATGCTAACAGTTCAGTTTCTTGTGATAGTAAGAAAAAAAAAATTGACTATTTGCCTTTAGAAGGAAATAGATATTGCTTCATTCTTCCCACCCTCTTCCCTCCCTTCATGCAGAAATTTTACAATATAGGCGTTGTTTGGTAACAGTTGGTTAATTATTCTATTGTTGTGCTTCTGTGCCAATCTCTTGATTTTTATAGCATTGCTCTATCAATCACATGATTGACTTGCAATACTGCTGAATATTTTTTCAATTAACTAATAAAAGCTTAACAGATAAAAAAAAAAAAACAAACTTGTAATCATCCAAGTTCATATCTAGTAGGTTGTTGCTGAACTTACCAGCAGTAGTATCTGTCAAATAAAAGTTATGTAGTGGGTAGAATATTAATAGCATCTCATAGGGGTAAGAGGGTGCAAGGACTATGCAAATGTGTCTTGCAGTCAGATGATGCTGCTACTAACTTCAGAATGCCCCTGTGTCTCAGGAGTAAAACTTGTAAATGTTAGCTCAGTTCACTTTAGGTCATAAATAAACTTTAGGTCATAAATAAACAAAATAAAAAGACTTGTGGTTTCTGTGACCAGTTCACTTCTGCTTTCGGCTTGTCTAAGAGAAACTGAAAGAGGTTTATAGCTCATGGTATTATTTGAAGCTTTATTACCAGCTTTTTCCTTTGCCTTATTCTAAATGGATTTTGGGCAGGCTGTCTGATTATTGATTATGGATTTCCCTCTTCTGCATCAGTTGTTCATCCTGTCCTTGGAATAGATTGCTTACTGCAGCATAATGGAAATAGTTTGTGTTTTCCTTTCCTTTATTTTAAAGTTCATGTGTGACTGGATAGCAGAAAACTGAGTTTGATAACTTAGTAATTGCCCTTCAGGAGCACAAAGCTGCTGGAAGCATCAAATTTTGCTCATGGAGGAAGTGGGTGTGACACCCATTTCCCTGCTCCGTATCAAAACTCATTATTACTTTTGGTTTGTAGTACTAAGGAACTGCTTGGAGGAGTGGGTGGATGTTTTGCTGGCTGTGATTTGTGATTGCTCAGTTACAAATTCAGCATTCTGTCCTGGTCTGTCAGTCAGGTAGCCAGTTTTCTGGAGGAAAAATTTAAAAAATCTGAATCTCTTCTCTGGTTGAATGTGTTGGCATTTGTCTATAAAATAACTTCATAGCTAATGGTTTAGTAAGTTACCAGTGTACTAGACCTTCAGTACAATGAGTACTACTTGAACAACATTGCTTTAAAGCAGTATTCAAGATGGTTTGTAACAGCCAAACTAGGTTAAACGGGTTGGCATTAAAGCCACTGTGTATTTTGAAGCTTGAGGAGTTGGTGGATTTGGTAGCTTAAGGAAGTAATATTTTAGTGGTCTGCATGAAAGAAGATTGAATTACCAAAGTAATAGGAGTTATATTTTATAGCTCTTTGACCCAATCAGACCAATTTTTGAGGACCAAAGCAAATACATCCAACAGTTCTCTGATGTACTGTTTCCAAGTGTAATGCTTCAGTTAAGGTCAAGAAAGTTGAGCATCCTTGTCTCTATTTAGATAGGAGCAGGCAGTATCTGCTGTGGGTAGAGTCCATTGTTGTCCCCCTAAATGATAGTAGTTGTTATGCCTCCAAGTTTGCAAACATTAGGGTACAGGAGCGGGGAGAGGCTGACTATCCAGAAATGACCATTTTAGTTTGCTTCCTGAAATGCCTTGGTTAAAACTTAATGTATTTCCCAAGTTTCCCCAGGATTTCCGAAGTTATTGGATACCTTTTACCAGCTGTACATGCTCTAGGAGCAGTGGCACTGATTATCATGAAGCTAGGCAATTCTATAAGCATCAGAACGGCATAAATACTCCTTCAGTACAGAAAAACTACAATGCCAGAAACTGAATTTTTGAGAACTGAATGTTGGGGTTGTTTTTATGTTGTTGCTTTGTGGGTTTTTTGTTTGTGTTTTTGTGTTTTTTTTCCTGAAAGCTCTGTGAGAACAATAGCAGCAATCATGGTTCTGGAATTGCATGTGTTTATATGAAGCATTCAAATGGTTCCTAATGCATACTCTCCCTTATATTAGAAATGAGACATGTAACTGATTGATTTGTTGTTATATGTTGAGAATCTTACGATGTAGATGAGATGTACCTGGGTATGATATCCTAAGCTTAATCTTGGACAGCTGGTAACAAGGTGTTACACCATTATGCTTTAACTTAGTTCTTCTGCTTGATGTTTATCACAGTCCCTGTATCTATTTATGGAAAGAAGCTATAATTATCCTCTTCCTCCCGCTGTCCCTCTGGGAAAACAAAACATGCAAATTTAGCCTTCAGTCGTAAAAGACACTCTATCCCATGAGAGTTCTACTGGCTGCTTCTCTGTATTCTGTCAGGTTTGAATACATTTCCTCAGGACTGTACATCTCTATACTGTCAGAATCTTCCTGGCATGTTCCAGGACTTGATTTGTCACTTCCTTAGCTCCATTGTGTAAATGGATCTTAGTCATTCTATGGTTAATGCTTTCTCTGCTTAAAGGCTTGCAGATGTTTAGCAGAGCTTGCTCTTGGATCTCTAACTGTGAGTTTGTAATCATTGAGTTTCATCCTGTTGTTTTTTCAGGGTGAGTTTTTGTTTTGTTTTGGTGGTTTTGTTGTTGTTGTTTGGTTTGAGTTTTTGTTTGCTTGGTTTGGTTGGAGGTTTTTTGTGTATGTTGGGTTTTTTTTGTTTGTTTGTGGGGTTTGTTTGTTTGTGGGTTGGTTTTTTTCCCTAGGTGGTTTTGTTTTGTTTGTTTGTTTGTTTTGCCTGGTGTTAGCTTCCAATGTTGTGTGATAACCTAAGCAGTAATCACGCATGATTGTTCTTTGTTGTGGTCACTGACAGAAATACTTAATATAGGAATTTATTGCAGAAATATTTAATGAAATTTAGTTCCGAAATTAATCCCTGTGAAGGCTCCCTTCAGCCACGTTTCCCATTTCAATAAGAAACTAGATAAATTTGTAGGTGTTTTTACCTTGAAAAGATCAATAGAATCATAGAATGGTTTAGGTTGGCAGTGACCTTTAAAGGTCACCTAATCCAACCCCCTGCAATCAGCAGGAACATCTTCAGCTTGCTCAGAGCCACATCCATTCTGGGCATGGGGCATCTACCACTTCTCTGGGCAATCTGTTCCAGTGTTTCATCACCCTCATTGTAAAAAATTTCTTCCTTATATCTAGTCTAAATCTACCCTCTTTTAGTTTAAAACTACAACCCTTTTACCTGTCACAAGAGGCCCTTATAAAAAGTCTGTACCCATCTTTCAGTAGCTAAAAGGGGTTAATAAGAAAGGCTTCAATAAGGTCCCTCCAGAGCATTCTGTTCTCCAAGGTGAACAACCCCAACTCTCTCAGCCTGCTGACCATTTTTGTAGCAGCCTCCAGATCCCCTCCAACAGGTTCATGTGCTTCTTGTGTTGTGGGCTGCAGAGCTAGACACAGTACTCCAGGTGAGGTCTCACCAGAGCAGAGTAGAGCAGCAGAATCACCTCCCTTGACCTGCTGGCCACGCTTCTTTTGATGCAGCTGAGGATACAATTGGCCTTCTGGGCGATGAGTGCACTTTGCTAGCTCATGTCCAGATTCTTGTCCACCAGTACCCCTAAGTCCTTCTCCTCAGGGCTGCTCTGAATTACACTATTCCTCAGCCTGTCTTGATACTGAAGGTTGCCTTGACCCAGGTGCAGGGCCTTGCACTTGGCTTTGTTGAACCTCATGAGGTTCGCATGGGCCTGCTTCTCAAGCTTGTCCAGGTCCCTCTGGATGACATCCCATCCTGCAGGCTTGTCAACTGCACCACACAGATTGGTGTTGTCCGCAGTCTTGTGCACAGTTTGTCAGTGATGAAGATACTAAACATCTATGGCTGATCTCTAAGACAGAGGATGGAGCATGGTAGTATTTAAAATTATATTACTGGATTGGCTGTTACAAAAAAATTCTCTCCTATGTTGCCTGTTGTGCAACTGTGTGTTATTGTGTTTATGCACAAGAAGACAAATTAAGGCTGTACAGGGGTTTAGTACAGTTCTGTGATATGAAACATGTATGCATATAAATAGCCCATAGGAAAAGCTCTTGTTACAGTCTGTCAGAGGGAAAGCAAGAGTGAAGGGGATCTTGTGTTTCTGAGCTTCTCTGCAGATAGAGCCTACCTTCCTTGAAGCTATGCCTAACTCACTGCCATCGCAAATGTTCTAGATAAAAAGTACTTATTGTTAATCCCTTCTCAAGTGAACTTCATAATTATAATTATGGATTACTCATGTGTTGGCTGTTAGTTTAAGAAGTGCTCACAGTGGTAATAGTAGAAATACAAGCCTGTGTGTGTGACCACAGCTCTCATGTGGGTTTTACTTAGCAGTCCAGTCAGTCATGACTTTGTGTATCTAAACTGCATTTTAGCACTATTACTAATCGGCTGTTTACCTAACATGGAGTTAAGAAACAAGCATTGAAAACATAAGCAGCCATGAATGTATTTAAATGTAAGACAACTTTCCCCTCAGTTCTTAGTTGAGAGATCTTCTGTATTTTATAAATCTGCCATTATTATAGAAGTACAGTATTTTGTTTCTTGGACTACTCATGATCCCCAAAATATGGGACTTGTGCTCTGGCTTCTTCATACCTCTCTTTGCTACCTCAGGCTCTCGCTAGCTCTAGCTCCTGTCTGGTTTTCCATCTGAGGGCATTGTGGGATCATAATGAATGGCAACTTGAACTCAATAGAAATAATATACTATGAAATATAAAGGATGTTGAAGATAAATCTGCAGAGGGTCCTGTTGTTTGAATTGAGTGTCTAGGATAAAGAAACCGGATGTTAGGCCAAATTCTAAGGTTTCTGCATATTCATTCAACTTTTTCATGCAATTTTTCATTTTTGGAGTTTGCAGCTGAAACTTACTTTCAGGAACACTTAGTAGATGTTTCTTCATCTGTTTAAGGAATTATGTGATGTTAGAGCACTTAATTTTACCCACAGTGTTGATAAGTGTTTGATAACTTGTTCCTACATTCTTAATGTACACATGTTCCTCATTCTTAATATAGTATGAAATGTGAATATATGTAATACTTAGAATTTGGATTTTGTCAAATAGTGCTATTTTCAGTAGATTATTTATTAATTGTTTAATAAACTCTTCTGGGAACTGGTCTTCGTGATATTTACTGTAATTCTTTCAGTAAAGTCTGGTAGAAGCTGTGATTACACAGTGCTGTGTTAGGTGTCAGTTTCCTTTTGTACCTTTGAAGCATGTGAATAGAACCACTGACTTTGTGGTCTGGGGGGGGTTGTTTCAGATCTGTGTTATGGTGTACTTACTAACTTCAGAATTTTCGTTTCAATGTTTATAGTTGGTGTATGAATTTTTCCTGAGGTTTTTGGAGAGCCCAGATTTTCAGCCAAGCATTGCAAAGCGATATATTGACCAGAAATTTGTACAGCAGGTAAGTAGTTTTACCATACTCAGATTTAATGATCACCTCTCAAGCTTAATTAATCAGGTGACTGTACAGCAAAGGTTTCATATTCACACAGGGTTAAATTTTAGTTGGTTCAATAGTGCTTTCTGCCAAACAGTAAATAAACAGTACATCATACCACACAGACTATACGTAATTAGTAACTTCAGAAACATTTTGTTTTCAGATATCAACCTCAGTGCTTTGCAATGCAAGATATTTGTAATTTGTAAATACAAGTGGTGTTTTTAATGATTTGTAACTTCAACAATGTTCTAATTACATTTTTATAATGCTTTTGTTTCATAGATTTAGCATGGGAAAACTTACGTGGAAGTTTTTTCCTGTAAAAAGTTCCTATGCTTACTTTACATGAAATGCATTCCATAACTTAGGACTAGGTAGTGCCACTGTCTTTACTGTAATGTGTTAACCACAAGAAAGAAAAATCAAATAAATACATAGGAACATCATGCTTCACCATGCAAAGTAACTAACTATGAACAAGAAAGTGAAGTGAGATTTCTTACTAAATATACCCTCTCAAGGAAATAGGCTGTAGAATACCATAGCAATTTTTGTTCAAGGTTAGCTCAATGGGGATTTTTTTTTTTTTTTTTGGTAACACGTTAAAATGCTTGTTTGTCAAGGAAAAGCTTAGTGTCTGAAGAGTGAGTGCTGGCAGGCCATCACACTTCAGCAATGAAAAGTAAAAACATAGATGGACACTTTCCTTCCCCACCTCCAGTGATTGCATTTAAACTCTGCTTGTTTGGTTTTACTGTTCTTTCTTATATAGTTTTCCTCCTTCTCAGTTTTATTTGACTTTCCAAGAAAATTTAGGCTTGAAGCTGCTGCTGAACTATTGGCCATGGGTATCCAATTGACTAATTGAGCTGTGATTCTTAAGAGCTGTGTTGCAGAGTTTCAGTTTCTGACATTTCACTTGATCTTTCTGTAGAGAGCAAGAAAGACAATAAATTGAACAGCTAGCTATATATGTGGAAAGAGCAGATTAGTGACCCTGAGAAATTCCTTCTAAATACAAGAACGAAATGAGTCTGAACAAAGTTCCTGAACATCTGTTTCCAGTCCTTTATGCTGGTGTAGACATACCTAAGATCACAGACCTGACCTAAGCATGAGACTGTAGTTACTCCTTGAGCTAAGTTACTAACTTGTGTATGGCAGTTAGTGTTTCTGAATATGCTCTTACTTGGACATGGAGGGGAAAAAAAAATAATTAAAATAATTGTAGGTAAGGGGATTTGAATATCTGTTGATGTCCTCAAATGAGTATGGTCCTTTCTGTACCATTGGAAAACTATCTACAAGAAAAAAAAACTGTGTGGAATATCATGCTAGCTTATTGAAGCATTTAATCTTTTTAGCAAACAATCAGTTAAGAATTGCGTATCTTATGCTTATTTTACAGCACCCTCCCTAGTACATCCTTAATTGTGAAATTTCTTATATAGGAATGCTTTTCCTTAATCTTTAGACACAAGTAGCTTTTTGATATGGGCAGTACAGGATTTTAATTAAGAAATTTTAAATAACTGATACAGATTTGACTAATTCTGATTTCTTAAAGACCAAGTGTAAACCACTTACCTAAGGTTTGATAATCTCATTCTTACAATTTCATTTTCATGGTATAATAGCTGTTGGAAGGGATTTTGTTGTCTGTTGTATATAGACATTTGAAGGGAATAAAGCTGCTGGGCTGATTTAAAATTCCAAAACAAAAAACCCAACAAACATCAACTTTATTAAAAATCTGGATTAGAAAATATTTGAACTCAAATCAGTTAGAAACATACCAAAATAACTCTTTCGAAAGTAATACATTTCCATTTAATTTTTCAAGTTGTTGGAGCTGTTTGATAGTGAAGACCCACGAGAACGTGATTTCCTAAAGACTGTTCTTCATAGAATTTATGGAAAATTCCTTGGTTTAAGAGCATTCATCAGGAAACAGATTAACAACATTTTCCTCAGGTATGCTGTTTGTGTATGTGACTAGGTAGAGGAACATTCTATCTTGCCTTCATGGTCAGGGTCTGCAGTCATTTATTCTCAAAATTAAAGACCTGGTTTGGGTCTGTGATCTGGCTTTCAAATATTTTAAACTTATTAAAGGTTATTTCTTTGGAATCCCTGGTCCTTTGTTTCAGTATTTGATGATTGTTTTTTTTGTAACAGGTTTATATATGAAACAGAGCACTTCAATGGTGTTGCTGAACTTCTTGAGATATTGGGAAGGTAAGTTTCATCTGACAGAGAAAAAATATAAATGTTATTGTGGGTGTTTGCTTTAGCTTACTTGCCTTGGGGATGGATGGGGGGAAAGAATTATTGCAGTAATGACTGATGAGGTGCAATCAGTGATATAATCTAATACTGCCTGGTTTATCATGTGAATATCAAATTAGGGTTTAGAGTATAAACTTTTTCCATTCAAGTTTTAAAGATGACTGGTAAAATATTCCTCAAGGGTCCTTGTTTGTCAGGAATATCTACTCTTGTTTATCTTATATCTGATAGATGACTTGTTCTTTGATTCAGAAAATGAATGTTAACTTTTGCCCTCATGCTGAATGAAATGTTTTGATCTTCAGCAGGCTGGTTTTCTTTAAATTGTATTCAGGAAAGCCTTGTGCTGGAGGTTGTGTGGGGATTTTTTATTATTATTTTTTATTTTGTTGGTTTTGTTGTGTGTGTTTTGGTGTGTGTTGTTTTTTTAATATTATTTCACTGATTTAATTGTTAACTTTGAAGTTTTTTGAGGTATTTTATTTTTTTTCCAAAACTGTCACATGTATTTTATAGTAGAAATAACTACTGGTAAATATTACTGGTCTAACTGAAAATCCAAACATTCTGGAGCTATTGCAGAATGAATTTTCATGAAAATCAAGTTAAAGTGATACTGTTATTTTTCTCAGATGTAGCTAAAATGTAGGGGGTGGAGGGAGAACTGGAACCTCTTCCTGAAGGACTTTTCTGTTATAAGACTCATCAATTCTTAAAAATAACATTATTAAATCAGTGTGACAACACTTGAATTTTGGTTTTGGAGGGAAAGGTTGTTCAGCAATCTCAAAACAAATGTTCAAACTGCACCATTAAATTAGTTCAAAATTATATGCAATCTTTTTTTTTTTTTTTTTTTCTTTACAAGTTGCAAGTGATTGTCCGTGGAATGGATCCTGATGAATTTAAGTTTTAAAATTGGGCAGCAATACTTACTGCATATGATCTTAATTAATGGAGGTCAAGATAAAAATACTTCAGCTCATCTAATGCATATTATTTGACCTCTACTATGGTTCTCTGGCAGTCCTACCAAAAGTCTAAACTCATGTGATACCAACATTATAATAAGTTGTGCATATATGTAGAGCTCTTTTATGACTTCAAAATAATCAGGCTTAGAAATTGTATCAGAAATGGAATGACTCTTGAATTTAAAGAGATTCTTTACTTGTTAGGAAAAAAAATATTTATCAATAAAACTAAATCCTGCTTATTCATTTTTTCAGTATTATCAATGGTTTTGCACTGCCACTGAAAGCAGAACACAAACAGTTCCTTATGAAAGTTCTGATTCCCATGCATACTGCAAAAGGATTAGCTTTGTTTCATGCACAGGTGAGCTTTTGCCTATTTTTAAGAGTGGTGGGTTTTTTTATATTTACATTTGAAACTAATTTAATTAAAGCAGTGTGTCTTATAGCAGCAATATTCCAAAATATTTGCAAATTTGGTCACTGTTTTGTTGTTGGGTTTTTTTTGGTTGGTTGGTTTTTCTTTTTTGTTTTTTTAAGATCTTACAAATCTTATGTCCAAATGTTGTTTTTGAGATAATATTTAATATATATTAAAAACGAAAGAATATAACAGCAAGTCAAAGTCATGTCATCTGAAGTGGGAAGGTTTTTTGCTTGCTAGTCTTGTCACACTTTAAGCTTCATTTAATTCCAGGACCTTGCGCTTTTATCACTTCATTTATGTAACCTAAATGCTGTGTATAAAGGAACCTTGATTATGGCCATGTACTTATTTCAGAAGTGCTTTTTTATTTCTAAAACCATACCAGTCATAGGGAGGGGAGAATAATGTTGGATATAAATGGCAAAAATGTTTGGATCCACCAGAAATTATGTAGATCCATGACATGCTGTCAAAATGCTTCAGTTCTTCATTTGATTTACGTTTTTGCACTTCACGCAGACGTTCAGCATTTTATTTGAGTAATAATGTCTATCCTTTCCAGACATAAAGCACTTGAATATTGAATACAATTGATGTAAACTTGAAAGTAATTCTGCTGTGGCTAATTAAAAAATTGCTTTGTTTCAATTGCTTTGCTCACTAATACAGCTCCTTATAGACTAAAGATACAAGGAAATTAGTTTCTAATTAAAGTGAAATCATTATGAATATATAATCTACAAGCAGGATCAGGGCAAGAACTCAGTTAATTCCCAATTTTCATCTAAAGTTTTAAGTAAATTAATTGTCTTTGTGGCCTATTGTGGCATTTGTGGCTGTGCAGTAGGCTGGTCCATGGACTAAGTCAGTGATATGAAAGGGACTGGTCACTTGCCAAAGGTATTCTCGCTGACAGATCAGTAACGGCAAGAGATCCTTTTTTTTTTCTGTGGTATGTTTAATCTGGTTCATCAGTACCTGAAAGGGTCCTCTTAATTCAGCTGTACTCTGTGCCTGAAAGTAGCATTTGGTTTGTTGACCAGGCTGTTTGTCTGTGCCTTCATGAAGCAGTAGTGCCATGTGCAGTTTCAGCACGGCGTGTTTCTGGGTTTGTTTTATCTGGAAGGTGTAAACCAGCATTAAATCTGTATTGTAGTTGGGAGTGACCTGGTTGCTTTGTTGCTGCTGTACAACTTTAGCCTACACTTAATTCAGCTTTAAGGCTTTGACTTTTGAGTCTTTGTGTCTTTGAACAATAAAGCATTACAGTACAATATATATATATATATTGTATTTTAATGACATTAATGTGTGACATTTATTACTTTTTTGATTCTACACATATAAGCCTAAGGGTAAGGGTAAAAGAACTAAATTAAACCTTTTGTAATTAGTGTTGTAATTATCTGCTTTGGGATAAAAGCTTAAAAAAAAAGAGAGAAAGGTTGTGCTTGAATTCAAGTACTCTAAACACTGAAATGTACATAAAATGCATGTAAATAATTGTTATATTTGCTTTGTATTGTGAGAGGAAAGCCACTGACGACTTAGATTCATTCCATTAATATCGATTTTAGGATTGTAACTACTTTAGTAATAGGATTATTGTACAGGTTTTTTGTACTGGACAGAGGTGTCATTGTTTCGTTACTTAACTGTGTGCTGCGTAACTAAATTATAAGTAATTATAGAACATATAATATCACACTTTGACCTGAGAAGACCCCTGGACGCAAATCACTAGAGGCTGAGAGCGCACGCTGGTGACTTAATCCCGTTGTGCTTCCCCCACTCCCCCACTTCATATGCTCTTCTACAGGCTTTTGTTGCTGGCCATTGCTGGGGACAGGACGCTCAGCTGGACAGGTGCTCCCTGATCTCTTGTGGCCATGTAATATGTTTAAAATTATTTCACCTGTAAACTTATCACTGAATGTTGCGTGCTGTAGATGTCTAGTATTTGAGCAATGTGTGCTCCCTTCAACCTGGTGTAAAATTTTTTTCTTTTTTTTTTTTTTTTTTGGCTGGAAGTATCACATTTTTTAGACAATAGAGAAGTTTGAAAAGTAATAGCTTTGTCACGCTACTGCAGGAACTGATGTTGAGAAAAGTCTGTCTGGATACTGGATCTGAAATTAGGGAAATTAAGCTTAAAAGTAATTTTCCTCTAGGATGAAAAAAAAATACAGATTTTTGGTGTTCAGGAAGTTTTTGTAAGACAGAGCAGGCCTGTATATCTTACTGCTTTAATTGCTGTTTTGTTTAGTTTTGGAAGAATTTAAAATGGCTGTGTAGAGGTGTTTTGGACTGGATTGTTCCCCACCCACTGATCTGAAGTGCTTCCGTTCTATGCTGTGATTATTGCATTATGCTGCAGTGTCTAAACAGTGTCTGTTTAAACTAAATAATCATGTGTCTTACATTCTAGCTCGCCTATTGTGTTGTACAGTTCCTGGAGAAAGATACAACTTTAACAGAGCCTGTAAGTGTTTTTCAGTTCAGTGTTTTTCCATTTTTAATTTCAATTAAATATTTAGTGTAATTTCTTAGAAATTTATAGCAGTTCTATCTTATCTGTGCTGCCTTGATGAACATTCCATAGGTGTGGGGTTGGGGTTTTTTGAGATTTTGTTTTCAGTTGGGTGGGGTGGTTTTTTTGTTGGTGGTGGTTGGTTGGTTTTATTTTTTTTTAAATTAGAAATATTTTAAATCTAGAACATTTGTTAAGAAAAACCCGTGTTTGAAAGGGCAGTTGTCTCTTAACCTGTAACCAAGATAGAGCACAAATTTAAATAAAACTTTGAACCATGGATGTGCAGATTACCTCATATGAGAAAGCATGTAACAACTTTATTCCCTCCTGGTAAGAACTAATATTTCAATATTTTTTTGGTGCTGATAGCTTATGCCTAGCCACTGCATAAAGCTGAAATATTTTAGGGAATAAACAGTCCCAAAATAAAAGTTGGAAAGAAAAACAACACTTTATTTAGACAGGAAGAACTCTGAAATTCCAAATGCAATGTTTGTTCCATCTCTTTGGTTACTGGGGTGCCTCTTGGCAGTTATAATTCAGGTGCTTCAGGCAACAGTGGCTTTTGCCAGACTGAACCTCCCATGATACTTATTGACAGCCCAGCTGAAAAGAGGGGTTTGCAGCACTTTGTGCAAGGGTTTTGGCAGTGCCCGTAAAGAGGAATATAGGCTCAGGGCAGCAGCTCATGGGGACACAGACTGATGTCAGACCAGCTAGAACAGAAACTAGTTTTAATTGGACAATCAGAAATCTTTCTGTTAGGGGTATGCTGATATTCAAATACTTAATCCGTTTTTGTGACAGAAAAAGTAAGAGCTTGTACAAAATCTCAGGTTTTTTACAAATTAAAAAAAAAAAAGCTTTGTGGAAACAATGTAGATCTTCAGCAGTCTCAGTGGAAGCTTGTTTTCTGCACAGCCACTTAAGTATTGATGTTTCTCATCAGAAGACAAGTTATTCTCTAGGTAGTGGAAGGTGGTTGGCCTGACTGTCTATAAATTGGCCTTGTCTGCTTGAAGCATTTTATTTCCCCCTGTACTGTAGTGTTGGCAGCTACACTGGTCAATAAGCTTATTTTGTTGGAGCGGGCAAGGAGAAAGGAATTGCATGTGCCTTATCCCTTAAGCCAAGCAATGAAACAGCCCAGGAATTTTGGCAGTTAAAGTTGACATGTGAGCAGAAAATGTGTAATATTACATAAAAACCTGTGAGATTGAATGAAGTGACAACATGACAAGGAACTTCCTGAGATTAATTTACAGAACTGTGATGCAGGATCCAAGCTTTTAAATGAATATTGCAGGGCTTTTGAAGTAGGATTGCCATAATGCAATTCTGAGACTTCATCTGGACTATAATGTGTACAATTCTGGTTGCTTTGTAATCAGTGAAGATGATTTAGAATGGAGAAGATGTAAGAACTCACTACAGAGTCACTGCTTTTGCTTGCTTTGGTCATTACCTTTCTTCTTTCATTACATTTTTTCTTGTAGGTATGATTGGACTCTATGATCTACAAGGTCCTTTCCAACCACAGTTATTCTGTGATTCTGTGATTACTGCTGAGCAATAGTAAAATTGGCTTAATAAAGGAGTAAAAGTTAGTACAATGATAAGAAGTGAAGCTTTAAGAAACTTTCTGAAATGATCGAAAAATAAATGTTAAAATTTGGAGCAACTGATGAGATAGCATTTGAAATTATTTTCGGGCTTTAGGTCAAGTAATATTTTAAGAATTCCATCAGAAAGCTGTCTTCATGAGTACCTTACTGTTATTTTTCTGGCAGGAATTGTCACTCAGGGTCCATTTAGAGGACATTCAATCTGAGCTCTTGTAGCTATGGTAGTCTGCCTTAGGTCAGTCCTGATGTTTGCAGAGCTGACAAGAATGGTTTGTTACCTAACCCTGCGAAGTACAGTGGCCTTTATATTGAAGAAATAGGGCTAAACATGAAGTCCTTATCCACAAGTTTTCCAGCAGGTGCCTACTGTTGAAAGTCACTTTTATGGGAATTTTGTAGCTCAGGAAAGAATATTAATCTTAAAGGTTGTGTGTAGTAAGAGTAGCAAGATTTCAGATCTGCAGTCATGTTGTATCCTTCTTCAGATAAAATCTTTGAACATAACTGTGCATATATCAGCTTTCTAATATAATAGCATAGTAAAGCTGGAAACTGATATTCTTTCTAAGGAACAAGAAATAGGTATCTTGTTGAGGCCCCGCTTGTTATACATGGAACATGTTATTTCTTTATGAAGTTGAGAATACAAATCTCTGAAGCAAAGTATATTCAACAGTCTTACAATAACAAGTGCTGGGAACTGGACTCTTACAGTTAACTCAGTTTTATGCTTTAGAAGCCAGTAAATTCATGCTCCAGTTTGGGGTGTATATGGTGGGTTCTCACAGTTTTTCTTTGGCTTGTCTGAAATTTTTTGGCTTACTTACATTGTTCTGGGGGATGGGAAGGTGTTGGCTGAATGAGCTATTATTGTATCTGTAAATGTTCGGGTTTGTTTCTTGTATGCTACTGAGATTCTGTATTTTTTAACTGAGGCATTCGGTTACAAGCTAATTAACAGAAAAGGGCCCTAGATTTATGTTTATTTACACAGACTACTTTAAATTATGAATCTAGAAAAACAAATGTAAGTAATTCATGCAATCTCACTCCTTGAGAGCTTGGAGAACAAGTAAGGAAAGGACTGCTGATTTGGGTAACTGTAGTGAAATGGAGTAGCTTAAAATTTCTCCTCTGCTCCTCAACATATGATCTACACCGTATCTCCTGCTCTGTCCATGGAGGCAGCAAGGAGGCCACGTCAGAACCAGATGAGCGGTTTGGAGAAGTGGCAAAGTTGCCACTTGTGTGGGCTGACTTGGGCTTCCTGCTCCTTCATCAGGTGTCAGATGTTGGTGTTGGTATTTCAGGTGTATGCATCTTTCAGCCAGCTAGGGTGGAACTGTATGGTCAAGGCTCCCTAAGGAATTTCTTCTACCCGTGTAACTTGCTTTGTTTCTGTGAATTTGAGCATTGGGATTTACCAGCTACCCAAGGTTTCTGTATTTGCTCAGCATCATTTGAAGGGATGTTCAGTTTTGTCGTAGCAAGATTCGCGAATATCCTAGGATAAAGACTTGTGGGCACTTAAAATCATATCTACTTTTTCTCTGGAAAATCACTTAAGATAGTACACAGTTGTGAATAAACCAGCCTGCTGGGAAGATGTGGGAAAAAACAACCAACATGGCAAACCTCAGATGTTCAAATTTTACAGTTGCATATGATCAACTAGGTGCTGTTATATCATAAAGCCAGAGGAGGTTCTTTCATCAGGATGAAAGTTTATAAGACTTTGAGAATATGTTTTTCTTCCAAAAGATACAGCTATGGCTTTTTTTTTTTTTTTTCTTCTCTTTTATCCAGAACTAATTTTGTAATTTAGATACCATGTCAGATGTTGGTTTCTAGGAAACAGGCCTCCAGCCTTTGTTTGTCCTGTGTTCTCCCCGGCTTCCTCCTGGGGGCTGTATTTTCAAATTAAGTTTCTCAAATGTTTGGTTTGTTTGGGTATTTTTTCCATTCTTATGTAAGGCAATTTCCAGGGTAGATACTGGAATATGTTTTCTCTGTAAGTGTACATCTTCTCCCCCGCCACGAGGCCATGGCTCATCTCTATATACAGCCCTATTTCTGCAGTCAGTGTATAGCACTGACTGTTGGCCTTCAAACCTTGATGCCAAGACAGGTGCTTCCTTAAAGTGTGGAGGAGTATAAGGCAAAAACTATTCTGGGAAATCTAGTTACAGGGGAGTTGACTTCATCTTGTGGTGATTTGATGTTATCAGCATCCTATCAATACATGTACTGGGATAAGAGTGGAATGTGAATGGATAATCAAAGGCTTGTGAAATGATAAGGGTCTAAAATTATGATAACCTAAACAAGATAAATATTTAAGTGAGACAGCACAGAATGTATTTATGTATTTTCAGTGGAACTACATTTAGCTGTATTCAGCCTTCACTGAACCTCTGGATAAGGAAAAGCAAACTAATACTTTTTTTTATTTTAATCTTCTCAAATATGTGATAGAAAGTTGTTCTACTTTAACTTGTTTGTATTTTTCATATAGGTAATCAGAGGACTACTCAAATTTTGGCCAAAAACTTGCAGTCAGAAAGAGGTTGGTTTTGTCTCTTGTTTCTGGTGTCTGCTGTGATGTGTCAAATGTAGTGTGGCAGGTTCATACACCTTACCTCTGCTGTGCTTTCCAGAGATCCTGCAGAAAACTTGCAGTTCTTGAAGCTTCTTGAGGTGCTCATCCTTGTCATGCAACTCAATGCAATTGTGTAGTACGTCTGTTCTTACTATGGTATCACTGTGTTCTAATAATATACTAAAAGTTGCATTCCAATTAAAAGATTGGAGAGAGAAATAATTTTTGCAGGTGTGAAGTATTTTAGTTGGTATAGACCAGGTTGGAGGTGGTCATCTGTGATGTGACACAGGCTTAGCATTTGAGATATCAAGTCTGGTAAAGCACGCATACATTCTTTTTATGTAGTATAGCAACAACTCTAAATAGTTTGTAGTAACGTTTCTGGTTTGTTTTATGTGGTTATTGAGTTTAAAGATCAGGAGTTTTATGCCTCCAGATCCTACCCTCGACAGCTTCTTAAAAGTGGAGTCACTTAACACTGCTGTCCCTGTTTGTGTAAATGGTGTTAAATTTTACTGTCCCACCAATCTAGTGTTCTGCTGGTTGTAATTTAAAACGGGAATTAACTATTTATCAGTTCGGAAGTTACTTTGGAGATAATGATCATCTATGAAGCTACTCTTGAAGAAGTAAAATGCTCTAGTGGTGTTTTGACTGTAAAAAAAAATATATATTCTGCAGAAGCAGCTCTGTGAAGTGTTTAGAGCATTTACACAAAAGAAGAAATCCAAGATGAGAGCTGTAACCTGGTAGCTGAAGCTGATGATTGACGTGTGAATGTCTAATGCATTGTAATTACAGACAGCATTCTTTGCAGGACTCATGACTAATGCATAAGCTTTTTTGTTTCCATTTACAAGGGTGATATAAAACATTCTCATGCTGTTTGATATATTTCTTTTTTTACAAACAGGTAATGTTTTTAGGTGAAATTGAAGAAATCTTAGATGTAATAGAACCGACACAGTTCAAAAAAATAGAAGAGCCTTTATTTAAGCAAATATCCAAGTGTGTGTCAAGTTCACATTTTCAGGTAAAAAAACCCAAAACAACAACAAAAAACCCCCACCCAAACTTGTAGTAATTTTATTTTGTGGCAGTTGACCCCTGAACTTTGTGTTTCAGGTTGCAGAAAGAGCTTTGTACTTCTGGAATAATGAGTATATTCTTAGCCTGATTGAGGAGAACATTGATAAAATTCTACCAATTATGTTTGGCAGTTTATACAAGATCTCCAAAGAACACTGGAATCCGTATGTAATGTTTATCTATAGAATCATAAATAAATTGTCCACTGTTTTAGTTTGGATCATAAGCTTGTGAATTAGTTCAATTTTACTTAAATGGGGTGAAATTGGTGAGATTAGGGGTGCTAAATGTGACTGTCATTTTCAGCTGTATGATGCTTTCATTGTTCTGCTTTGTTATGATGGAGACCTGGAATTTTTTGGAAAAGTATGAGGAAATTTCATGGTGATTCTTCATACTGTAATGACATCTGATCCTCTGTGTTAGTTAAATGCAAATTAATACTATTTAAACCAAGAGAATTTCCAAGGGATGCTTCTACTATATTTATGCTTTGCTGTCCTTTACTAATCAGATGAACAAAATTCTGCCCGTGTTTTTGTAAATAGTTACTGCTGCCCAGTGAGGTAAGAAGGGAAAAGGATACTTTCAGAGAAGACCAATGCCTACTGCTATAAAAGATGGTAGTAATGAGAAAATTAATTACTACTTTTTATATTTAATGCCACAAGTTGAATACTAGTATTTTTATATCATGTTTGAATGCAGCTGTAATTATATGGAAATACTAAAAAGCAAAGTTTGTGTGCGCCCAGCATCCTGAATTGAGCTGCAAGTTAATGTGCAGAATGTCAAGCTCATCCAGGCAAAAGCCAGGGTGGGCAGGAGGCTCCCACAGCTGTGAAGTAAATGAAGTGTCCTGTTTTAGGCCGTTGAAGGTTTTGAATTTATTCTGAATTTATCTAGATGGTGCATCTGTTTGCAAATGTATCAGCTGAGACTGAATCCAAACTTTGGAGAACATGCTCTTGGAGCTGTACTGTTATTAGTACTTAGGACCTCAGCAAAATGGAAGGATATCTCTCTCCCTAGCTACAGACAGAAGTTGCTCTTTATGAATGAAGTGAAGGACAAAGGATAATTGTATACCTTGAGGACAAGGAAGTTTGGAGAAGAAAGTCTAACTCTTTGGTTTCAGCCCAGTTTGGAGGGCAGAGGAATGAGCTTATATCATCTGTCTGTCCAGTACAGGACTTAACTGCTTGCTCAATATCAAGCTTTTCTTCTCAGAAAACCAAAGCCCTGAATAAGCTTTTGTCTTCAAACCACATGAAAGCCAGTGTTCAGTTAAAAAAATAAAAATAAAAAATTGGAAGTAAAAGGTGTGTAGGCAGGCCAAGTGTCCTGTGCACTGGGAATTTTGAATGCACGCGAGGCCTCTGGTGAAGTACTGGGAGGTGTCTTGGTGCCATGGTGCAGAGTGTACTGAAAGGGCAAACCTGGTCCTTTGGTTACTTCCTTAGATTGTTCTTTCTCTCATTTTTCAAGGCCACAAGACAGCATGGCACTCCTGTTCTACCTACCTTACACTCAATACTGCTGTGTGAAGGTGAACTGCTAGTGAGGGTAAAGAGTGGGAAGACAGGTTACCTACTTTTTTGATTAGTGATAAGCTTATTGATAGGCACCTTTTTAATGTTGAATTTTACTGCTGTTTTTGCATTTCTTTGTATAATTGAGCGGTTTTAAAGGAGATAAACACCACAATATTTAAGGTAATTTATTGAAATATGAATGCTTTCTGAAAGAGTGGAAATAGCCACGTTAAGAGACAGACAGCATTGCTCAAGCTGCTTAGGTTCTCAAAAAAACTAAGGTACTTGAAACTATTATATGATGTGCCCAAGTAAGTTCCTTAATGTGGCTTAGGCAGCAAACCTGTCTGCTGCCCAGAAATACTTCTGGTAGAGCTTTTAGTAGCTGTATTAAACCATGTGCCTGTGGTTCTTCTGCTGTATTCTTTTGTCCAGTCTTGAAGCTATTAGCCTGAAGTTTTAGTCTTCTAGGCTCTCATATTTAATTACTTAAATATTACAAAATTGTCATTATAACTTGGTTTATTAAATGTTAACATAATTGAATGCCTTTATAGTACAGCCACAGTACTAATAATTACATCCTGTGCAATTAGAAGAGTCAGGAATTTAAATAGCCATTTGAAAAAATGCTTAAATATGCATTTTATTAATTTACGGAGGAAATAACAGTAAAGGGTTTTGTTTCAGAAGCTCCCTGACCTTACAGTAGTCTCTTAAATTAAGAAGCTCAGAGGAAAAAAATTAAAAATTGAGCCCTTTTTTATTTGAAGATGACTTTGTGTTGAGTAATTCTAATGGCAGTGTTTTTAATGGCTGTGTTCCTTCTGTTGTAGAACTATTGTGGCGCTGGTGTATAACGTGCTGAAGACCCTGATGGAAATGAATGGCAAGCTCTTTGATGAACTTACAAGCTCATACAAAGCAGAAAGGCAAAGGTACCAATTCTTCTTCTAAATGCCTGTTGATGAATATATACCTGAAATGCACCAGCTGAAAAGAAACAAAACTGAACTGTTGTGGCTCTGGGGTTCTGTAGTGGAACTGCTCATCAGATACGTGCTGCTGACTGTTACTGGGGTGAAGCACCACGCACAGGTGTGTGTCAGTGGTGACTGGGGCTGTGTCAGGAAGGCTCCCCATCCTACCTGGGCAGGGAGCGGGTACTCTCCTGGATGGGAAAACCAGGCTCAGCTGCTGCTCTGAGGGGCCACCGGTGCTGGCTCTGCTGCAGGGGGTGTAACCCGTAGAAGGCTGAGCTGGAGAATACTTCATAGCTCAGCTAAACCCCTCTCTTATCCTACCAACCTGCTAAGCAGTGCTGTTGGAGTAAGGGAGGCAGGGTGCAGATTATCCTAGGCCAGCAGGACCATGTCTTAAGTCTCCTTTCAGTGGTTGTGCTTTTCTCCCCGAGGAGGGCTTAGTCTTAATTTGTTTGCATGTGATTAAAGAACCTCCTCAGAATTGCAGTAGCCTGTGCAAGGCCACACTACAGCAATTGTCTGAGTTTTCTGGAGCAAAGTTACAGTTTTATCACTAACTGTTACCAGTTTTTATTTGCTTTTAATAGAGGAAACTGTAATCTAAAATTAGCTTTGGAGAAAAATTTACAAGAGGAATTACTAGATATAAATCATAGTTTTTAAGTAATGTCTCCACATTTCAGATGTGTTAAGTGCAATTGATACCTCGCTCTTTTCTACAGAGAGAAAAAGAAAGAATTGGAACGTGAAGAGTTGTGGAGAAGGTTAGAGGAGTTAAAGCTTAAGAAGGCAATGGCGGAGAAGCAGAACAGCACTCACAACGTGCTAAATGCACACAGTACAAGTGCCAAATAAAAGAAATGACCACCTCTACTCAGCAGACATACTTTTTTACCCTTTTGAAATATATAAGGATTTGCAAAAGAAACCTCATTACTATAATAGAAACAGCCAATTTTTTTCTCTGGCAAATGTAAAGATTTGAATTTAAATACAGCAGTTAAGTCATGTCATTACCACAGCATATTGTAAATTTGTCTAATTATTGATATACTGTCACTTCCAACGTTTCATAGAGCTGAGTTATCATCCTTAATGAGTGAAATAATTACGGGAGTGGTGAGAATTATGACTTGAATTTTTGATCGTGTTGCACATAGGTGGTATAGTTTGCTATGTACATTTTTTTCCTTGTTTTATATGTGCTTTTCACAATGCTGCATACTTTGGTTAAGATGATAGAAAAGGCTTCTAGCTGTGCTGTATTTTCTCAAATAAAACCAAGGTATGTTATCAGTAACTTGAGATACTCACTATGTGCCCCTTACAGCATTGAAAGGAACTTGGATACGATGCTGTCCTTGAATTCCTGATTGCGCTCAGATTTAGATTTATGTGATGCCCCCACTAGAATGAGGCAAAGCAGGGAGAGGAAGTCAGCTTTGAACACGTAGGGGTGGTCCGTGTGTCTGGCCTACTGCTTGGTGAGTGCGTCCACTCCATTATTTTTGCCTCCTGGTCCTGGGCTGCTTAGAGGTTTCCTCCTGCTGCAGCTGAGGATGGAGCTTCCTCTAGAGAGCCCATCAATGATGCTCCTCATCAGCCCTGGGACTCCCTGCAGAGTAGTGCAGGTCTCTGAGGGACTGTCGTGGATGTTTCTGCATTAGTTTTAGCATCTCATGGACTGAAGAATGAGACCAAATTTAGGAGGGTTTTTTTAATATTTTTTTTTTCTTCAGCAAGGAGGGAAGGATGTCAGTGAACAGTTCCTTGTGTTATTTAAAGAAAATGCAGCCTGTTTCTTAAAGGTGGAACATTGACAATAGAAGTCTTGTCTGTTTACTTGATCAAGTATTTTTCACATCTTTTATCAGAGTACCATTCCAATCTCTTAAATTGCAGTTGTGTGGAAAACTTTTGTAATGAAAGATCTTTGGGGAATTGAGCAGCATTCAATAAAGTCTTTATGTTTGTATTTAGTGCTGTATATCACATCTTTGTGTTTATAAAGACCAGGACAATGTGAAGGGCTTTTACAAACAGCTGCACCCATCTCTGACTAACCTGTGGCCTTTCATGGAGTGGCAGAAGCATTGGAGGCGCAGGGCACGGGGGCTTTGTTTTTGGTGAGTGGGGGGGGAAGGCTTTGTTCTGCTCTGTGGTGGCCAGAACAGCCAAGGCAGGTGTCTGGGGCTTTTCTTACCTATTGCTTGGCTGGTTTACTGACATTATTCAAACAGTTTCCCAGGGGAAAAGGTCTCTACTGCACTGAGTCAACTTTATTATACTTTTATTGTTACTTCATTTATGTCTCTAAGGAGTTGTGTTTCACAGAGGAAATGGGAATAACACTGCCTGAAGTGGCTTATGTTTACAATAGTCAGATCTGATCAAAACAAATTATTTGCTACTTGCTACACATCAGTTTTATATAATAATACTGCAAAATCAGCTGAACAAAGCAGACTCTGCCATGGTGGTAGGTGTCTGCCCAAAATCTGGCGTGGGGGAAAAATGACTTCTCACATTGCTTCTTGCATGTTAAACACCACGGGGTCTGCCAGGGTGTGCTTGACCAGCTCAGGAGGGAGATGACTGTTATGCAGACACAGTTACCCCAGTGCCTGTTTTTCCATAGAATAAACCCCTCATTTTGTGATACAAAATGTTTTCAGCTGTTCTGCAGCCTAAAGCAAATAAATTTCCCAATGTTTATATAATTTAACTCTTAACCTTGCACTGGTACAAAGAATAAGTTACTGGCATTTGTAATTGTTATGAGTTGGTAAAAAAATTTACAAATATGGACATCAAGAGTCAGTAATAGAAAACTAATGCAGTAGCTGTAAGGAGCTGTTTCAAACTGTGCAGCAGTTGCTATTAGCATCACTCCTATAAATAGGTATATAAAAGAAAGGTTTCTTAGCTTCTCTAGTAACACTTCCTTATAAAACAAAAAAATCTTGATAGCTGAGAGGTGGTGACTGAAGTTGACTACTACGGGAATTTGTTAAAAAAGAGAGACTACATTAAATACCGTGCATCTGTCCTTTATTTAACCATACCTCTGCTCATCCCAGAGCTGGGGTTGTCTTCCCACTTACCTTCACTGACCTCAAAAATGCAGTAGGATGCATCATTACCCAATCAAATTGTTGCTTCTAAACTTTTTTGTATAATCTAAGAATTAGCCGCTGTACTATCATTTATAAAGGAATATTTGTGTTTCTTTTGACAGTGGGGAGGCAAGAAAGCTCAGTTGTTTCTGCCTTACCCATAGAACAGCCTTGCAACAGTGTATCTGGGAAAGCCCAGGGCTATACCCTGACCTAGGCACATCAGTGGAATGCTTTCCTACCACCATAGCCTGTTAATTAGCAAAGTCAGGGCTTTTCTTTCTAGGTATGACCTAGCCATAGGGGTTTTGGTTTTCTCCCTGTTCCTTACACCCTGCCCCAAGTTTCTGTATCATTCCCCACCACACCAGCACCTAGGGATGAAGCAGCTCTCAAACACCTGCTTCATCAGTGCAGTGTTTGGTGTGTGCTGTTCCACTCTAGTTTAACCTTGTTCACTTGCTGTGCACTATGCCAACTACCTCACCCGAGGCAAGTATGATATTGGCCCTGCAGGACCTCTTTAAAAGCCATCATCAGAAGATCTTGACCATAAAGTCTTGACTGAACACTACCTGTTCCTGTATACAAAGACTTTTTTTTCCTCAGAAGAGTGTGATATAGTTACCTCAGACTATTACCCTTCAACTTACAATCTGTTTGAAGCACCAACACAGGACTGGGGAAGAGGTGAGCGCAGTAACAGCAAGCAACAGGTACACTGCGACTTCCTCCTGCCCACACCTGTCTGGGCACAGGAAAACCTGTGCACTGCCTCCATGCTTGTGGCCAGTGCAGCTGTTTTGTTTTTCTTATTACAAAGAGTTGCTGCTTCCTGGTTTAAGGCTGTGTTTAGTCAATACAGTGCCTTGACTTGCTCTGGAAATCAGCTGAAAGTAGTACATTGTGTTCCAAAGTGCTTCCTTAGAAGGCAAAAGAAAGAATGAGGGAGGTAACTTTCAATATGCTTACTACTATATTAATGCTTCATTAGTGGTGGATGGAAGAAGCAAAATATGACTTGTTATGCTCCTTTCTTTGCCACAAAGCCTTGAGAGCAAGCAAAAAGCAGTGCACTGCTGTCCTGTAGTCTTCACCACTGAAGCATCTACCCTCATAAGGGACTTATAAGGAAGAAAAAGACTACAACACCACAGCACAGTTAGTTAGCACACATTCTCTATATAATAGAGAGCCTCATTTCAGTGCCAGGCTGATGAAAGACTATTTTTCACTTCCTTAGTGAAGACGGGGGGGAAAGAGGGAAGAGCAACAGCCTTTGAACTCCATCATCAGCTCAGATGCCCATGTATTAAGTTGTCTGAGTTCACTTTGGACTGATGAGGAATAGACTTTTGGTTTTTCACTAAATCTTCCTGTCATAATACTCCTGCCTCAACTACCTCCTGTAAAGCTCCAGCTGAATCTGAGAGCAGGTACTCTCAAAGAACATAGACAATACCATATCAAGTTTTTTTTTTAATATTAAAGTTAATGCACTTTAAGTCAAAAAAAGACATGTAATAGAGTTCCAGTGTATTTTGGTTTAACACATACTTTGGAGAAGGGAGGCCAGGCTGGTCTGTTGTGTGCTTTACCTTCCAATGAACACAGTCAAGAAGGAAGTAACTTAAAAATGGCAGTATGTCGTAGCTCATGCAGAAGCTACATGGTCTCCTCTTCCAAGAAGCATTTAAATGCTGTCTGTTATTTTAGAACTCAGCCACTAGGGTGTTGGCTTTCTGAACATCAGCAAATTTTCTCTTTCTCCCTTGGTCTCTCCATATATTGAGGTAAGCTTGTTAAATTCAGAATAGAAAAGCATGAGTTTGTTAGACCTGATCTAGAGTTACCTCCTTTCTGAAGTTCAAAGGCCATTTCTTCACTAAGCTGTTCTCCAGAGATTGTTTTTCCTGAAGAAAACATAACTGGTTTGCATATTTAATTGCTGTATTGATGATAGAAGTTTATTCCAGTTATTCTCTATCCCTTATGCTATGCATAGTTAAAAGGTAGTCTTTCAGCTTATGTGGTTCATTACTTGACTCCTCCTCTTCAGATGTCTCTTTCGGATTTTAATCATCCACTTAACACTTAACTTAGCAAAGTCTGCTGCCTTAAACAGAGCCAGAAAGATACCACAAAGAAGAGCAATCATGTTCCAGGGATTTGCTGTGATTATCTGAAAGAGATTAAAAATATTATTTCCCTCATCTGACTCAGCATATTATAACTATTCAATAACAAACAAGTCTTATTTTTCAAACTGAATCTTTTGCAGCATATTCCTTTACCCTACAGAGGTGGCCTCTAGCACCTCTGCCTCACACCATGGCTTTTCTGATTCCTTTCATCAGGAAGAAAACATGGTACTAGCTGCTAAATTTCTTTTAGACTTTTACAGAATAGAATTGTTTAAAACATTGTTAAATTCAAATTTTAAGACTATAGGTTAAATTTACTATATTATTTAAAGATCTACAAAAAAAAAGCAGTCACATTAAAGAAGAATCCCCAGAAGAAAAAGCTAAAACCAGCAACTACTGGAAAGCTTTAACAGGACAGCATTATAATGTTAAATCAGGTTTTGACAGCAGCAACTGTTTCTGCAGACCTACAGCAAGTATTTTATTGTTCTATTTTTAACTGCATTTGGTTCAAAAGTAGTTAAGTTTATTTATAGTTTGTAAGTCTCCATGCACCTCTAGGCACAAGGATGACTCCTAGGATCTCAGCTAAAGCAAGCAGAGCTAGGCTTAGGCAGCAATAAAGCAGTGCACATGGAGTCTGCAACTCTGACAGCATGAGTACAGTGTCACTTCATCACGACCCCAAGCCAGGAGGTTTTAAAGAGGCTTTCTGTAGTTGTTAGTCCTTTTGAAAGCAGCAGTGCTGGCTGCCAGTGCTTGTGAACTATGGCCTCGTCAGCCAGAGGAAACAAGCACCCCCTCAAACCACAGGACCAAAAGCAGCTTTCAGCTCAAAAGATGGCAGAGGTGTGAACCCTGTCTGGCAGAGAGAAGCGTGAAGTGCTCTGGAGGCCAAGGATGTACATGCATTGAGGTGGGTGCCTGGCCCTAGCACAAACCCAACACCAGGAGTGCAAAGAATGGACCCCTGCCCAACACACTCTGGCTTTGTGCAAGAAAACAAGAACTCTGTTAATTTTGCTGGTCATGGACTTTGGTTGTCAGGTAGGGACATTTTAAATGCAAAATTTTAAACAAATTGGCAAAGTGGGCAGAGACATGTACGTATTTCTGGAGAAGGCAAATGTATCTAACCTTTTCCTCTAGACCACAAGGAAAACAAGCTCGTATGCTTAAAGCACATGTATATCCAGTCCACACCTTTAAAGTGTTCCAGGGACTGATGGTGGTATTGTCTGACACATTGTACACCTCTGGCTGCAGCAGATTGCGCTAAATTTTGAAGTGCTTTTAGTGTATTTGAATGCAGTTCCACATTCTATTCCAATAATGGATAAAAAATACACTATGATGTTTTTATTGTTCCTGATTGTCAATTATTAAAAAAAAGTCATTTAATCAGTTTATCTAAGCACGCTTATTTAAGAAAAAAGTTCAGAGTTGGCCTGAAGCTACACTGCTAGAACACTGGAGACATGATTTTTCTTAAGCACGTGTACCTCTAGCTGCAAAGAGAATGCTGAGCATCACCAAGCCACAGAAAAGCATGAGAGGGTCTTGACCTCTGCAGAATACATATTACTGGAGCCTAGACTGAAATTTTGGAGGTAACCTCAATCTTCCTCCGAGTTTCTTCTTGGTGTGAGGTAACAGAGGCAGGGGCATGCACACACAAACCACAAGCATGTACAGTCAGGCAACAATTCAAAAAGGGACTAGCATTTTACTCACATCTTGAACAGTCTGTATAAAAGGATCTTTCCATTCGAATACCACAAAAAACAACTGGTCACTTCTTGGTTTAGTTCTCTGGTCAATATAGTTAACCACGCTAGTCTGGGAAGGAGAAAAAAACCACAAATGTGCAGGTTACTTTCTTCAGTGGAGTAATGAGAAGTTTGTACAACAGAAAAGGTGGATAAAAAAGTGAAAATAGCAGACTGTGTAGGGGCTTCCAGTTCAGCCTTTCTCTACCTAGAAGAAGTATGAAAAGGGCAGTTTCCTCAATCTGTCTCATATTCATATTCTTTTCCCATTTCTCATTTAGGAAAACACTGCAAAGCCATTTTTACACTGGTAGTCAGGCCCCTTGTTTTAGCACATAGTTTTTCAAGGGGGGAAGTTTCATTTATAGAATACATTTACTCTGCATTCTACAGCATGTGGAAAGTTCTCATGAATTAATCCTAAATCACTTTTATTTACCGACAAACTACACAATGGTGGCAGGAAGACTTTTTTTTAAAATCAGTTGTAGAATAAACTAGAAGCTGCCAGGAAGTAAGGAATAAAAAAGGAAAGAAAGAAGCCTAGATGTTAACAATTAAAACCATACTTCCTGGTACTGCCCATTATCTAGGTTACCATTTGAAACTACCACTGATTGGCAGAGACCTTTAGCACAAGTCCACCAGGGTACAGTTTCAGATACCAAGTGGATGTTACAGCCATGTGAAACTATAGTCTTAAGATCAATCAGGAAAGTATTAAGACATCAGGCCTCAGAAAAACATTTGTCTTTTAACATACAACCCCAGCCCTGAGGGGAACTAACCCCTCCCACCACTGCTAGGAGACAATATAATCTTAATTGCTCAAGCCAGAGCACTGCCCAACAGGCAAGCGCACTGCACTTACAGCTGGAACAAGTGATGGATTGACTTCTCCCTTCTCCAGCCCTCAATTGTGTATTTATATCTTGTTGTGTGCACAAGGGAGTACTGCTGCTCTTCCTACATTAGTTTAATACTGTACTGAATGAATCTAGCAGTACTGTAACTTCATTTCAGGGTTGTGACAAGAACATGAGACAGACAGAAGAAACTGCTCCTTCCGTATTTTAGGAGCTTGTTGCTCCTGTAGAGGAAGGCTGAATTTGAAGTCCCTAAGCAGTCTGTTTTCTTTGTATGAGGGATGACCTCCTATAAAACCCTCCCATCTACCATGGCTTAGTTTCTTTACAAGTACTTCAAGATTTCTACCAGTCTTGTCCCCACACCCTGTCTTGACCAGATTTTAGGCTGTGAACACATAGAAGCAGGAGCTGGAACACTGTTCAGTCAGAGCACAGAGGAGCTTCACCACCTCATGTTTTCTGGTCAAACACCTTTGCTGCAGACTTACCTTCTACAGCCTGCTCACTTCCTTCAGCGTAACATCACCCCAGCTACACTCATCCAAGAAAACTGCACACCAGGAAACAAACAGCACACAAAGCTAAATGAAGGCCATGGGAAAGGAAGAAAAGACCAAGTAATGACTACTGGGCTAGTCAGCAGACTGACTGACTGAGCTATTTGACTTAATATTCACACCCATCTTGCTGATATGGCACCTCCCTGCTTGACATTTGGAAGGCTAATGGACTTCCTTAGGCAATTTGAGCACATGTACTATCAAACAAAGCAAGTGCAATTTACATCTGAGCTACTTCAGCTTCTACTGTATTACTAAGAGGGATCTTAAGCCCAGAATTCCCATTTTTACTGATTTGTATTTCCTAGGTTTTATTAAAAGCAAAGAAACCAACCCACAAAAAACCAAAACCCCAACACAGTGCTCACCTATCCAGATGTTAAGAGACTTCATAGCTGCTGAACTATATGGATGTCTGTGGTCACAAAAAGCTCAGCTTGAGTTTGAGTCACCCTTTTGTTTCCACTTTGAGATACATTAGACTTAGGTGCACAAAGGAGAACTTTAGAAAGTCCTTCACTTGGTAAGTACCCAACTGGAACTGATACAGAGGTGTACGTGATGAAGGGCAGACTGACAACTGCTGTTAGTGCTTACATGGCAGCAGCTGACTTCTGCATTCTTTCCTATCCTCCAAACTCAGGTGTTAGCCTGGGGCTTGCATGACTCTGGGATTTGCCTCCTGTCCTCTCCCAGAGGTGTAGGAGGGTACCCACCTCCCAATCACATCTCTGCTCTTCCATTAAAGCTTTGCCATGTAATGTCCTAACTCAGAGAACTAAAGACAGGAGAAATGAAGATTCTGCTTCATTTTGACCTCCACAAAGTGGACTAAGAGAAAGTGTAGTCTCCCAAAGATACATGCTCTGGAAAAGACTGCTCTTAAAATTCTCATTTCTCACCACTGACAAGAGACTCCTCTCCAACCAACACTGGGAGCAAGACAACAAACTCAAAACACAATTATTTTCCAGTCCATTAATGTGAACAGAACAGGAATGAAAGTCAAACTCATTTCATCTCCATCTAAGTTTGTGTCTTCCACCTGCATATTTTCTAATTTTAAATGATGCAAGACGTTGTTACTCCATATTTCTAAAGATACTCAACAGCTAAAAATGTCCCAAACAAAAAGCAGACATGAGAATGCTACAAAGGATACAAGGCTTGTATTTACCACTTCATCCTGACATCAGCCTGTGCAGTAACCTAAACAAATACCTCTTTCCAATGCTAGCTATTATTTAGACATCTCCTTTGGCAATTGTTCCCCAACCTGACCTAAAGGTAGCTGTGTTAATATTTCTATGTCAGTCTCTCTGGACCCTTATATTGGACTACAGATGTCACTTGTAACACATTCAAGGCCTGGACTTTCTGGCCTCCCCATCAGGAGATGTTTTCCTGAGTTGTGTCAGGAGGCCATAGCAACAGCCAAGCACATTGAGACATTTACACTTTTACAGAACCTCTCCATGTTAAGAAAGAATGCAAGTTACTGTATAGTCAAAACTGCTCAGTGGCAAGCAGTGTAATGGATGAAATGAAACAAAAAATAAAGCTCCTGATGTTTCACTTAATCATCCAACCTACCCTTCTTCCAACTTAGACTGCTATTTGCCCCAAGAACTGGTTCTGTTGGCCAGTTATTAAAACTGTGGTAGTAACTATTTCTTAGTAAACTAAACAATCCCAAAACACTCTGAGTAATTTTTTATTTTTTTACCTCTTGTTTGAATTCAACAGTCTCACTACCATCTTCTTCTTTTGTTTTCACCAAAGACATCTTGACCCAAGTTCGAAAGCCTCCAGAAAACTTCCAGCTGGAGTATGAACTTTCACAGTCCTTCATGAATTCTGCTTTTTCTGGACTAAAGGAAAAAAGAGCATTACTTTACTGACCTAACTCAGAGTAGTATCTGAGCATTGTAGCAGGAGAATGTCAGACCTACAGGCACCTCAAAAATGTGTTCACAATTCCTTTTTTAACTGCTAAAATTCAGCACATCTGAATTTTACTGTATGTAGTGATGTTTTGATGAATGGTAGCACTTGCACTCGTGTTCTTAACACACTTACCTAGTGCCCCACCAACCCAGAGTTCTGCCTGTCCCTATGAATTGTTCTGCCTTATAGGGGAGCTTCATACTGCTCATCTGTGACAAAAAGGAGCAGAGATGGATCCCAGGAAACAACTCACCACAATGTTAGGAAGAAAGATGCAGAAAGAGCAGCCTAAAGGCAGGGCAGGCAGTTTTACCCCATTTCTGGTATGCAAATAAACTGGTTGCAAATGCAGACATACTTAAAATGCTTTGGAATTGACATTCAGTGTATTCCTACTACTTTGGAAACACTATACCTTTGGTGTAAGGCTCCCACCTGCAGTAACATGGCTGTTTTCCCAATATGCAATTGCAGATTTTATGTAGCCCCAGAACAGCAGGATTGCTTTGTGTCTTATAATACTGTGACTGTAAGCCATAATAGGCTTCCAATACCCCTCATGCTGCAAGCAGAAAAAAAGGTAGCTCTATGGCACATCTAGTCTCCAACCTTTCTCTGCCAGCTGCACAGGACACAGTGAATCAACCATGCTATTTATTTGGGGCGCCTCAGTACTGTGGATTACATGAGAGTACCACTTTCATGTCATCTCTACAAAATAAGCCTGGCCCTGCAGCTGCTTTTTCCACAGGGTTTCAGTTGAAATTAAGGGGTAAGCCACTGGGATGAGTCATGATTCACTAAAGCACAGGCTGCTGATTTTTCCTAAAGATATATTTCAGGTTGCAGAGATACATCAGAGTATGCTGGTCCTTGAGACATGGGAAAGGGTTTTGACTTGGATTAAATTCACCACTTTAGGTGAAGGGAACAAGCATACTTTGTATGGCAGAGGGTGTGCACATTGATTAGGTCTGCTGGGAGATTAAGGTATTTTGGTCTTTCGGGATAAAGATGCAAAGTAAAGAAGAAAAGCAGATCTGAAGATTCAAGCCCTTGTCTTAAGAGAACAGACCAATCAGGAATCACAGAATCATGATGGTTGGAAAAGACCTCTTAAGACCACCGTGTCCAACCATCAATGAGAGCAGCGACAAACAAAACCGAAACAAACCAACCACCTCATCATCCCACTAGAGCATGTCCTGAAGTGCCTCATCTACATGTTTTTTGAGGACCTCCAAGGATGGTAACTCCACCACCTGCCTGGGCAGCCTGTTCCAGTGCCTGACTACTCCTTTAGTAAAGAAATTCTTCCTAATATCTTATCTAAACCTCCCCTGCTGCAACTTCAGGACATCTCCTCCAGTCCTGTCATTATTTACTTGAGAGAAGAGGCCACATCCACCTCACTACAACCTCCTTTCAGGTAGTTGTGGAGAGCGATGAGGTCTCCCCTCATCCTCCTCCAGAATAAACAATCCCAGTTCCCTCAGCCTCTCCTCACAGGACTTGTTCTCCAGACCCCTCACCAGGTTGGTTGCCCTTCTCTGAACTCGCTCCAGCAACTCAATGTCTTTCTGGTGGTGAGGGGCCCAGAACTGACCACAGTACTTGAGGTGTGGCCTCACCAGTGCTGAGTACAGGGGCACCATCACTTCCCTTCTCCTGCTGGCCATGCTGTTTCTGATACAGGCCAGGATGCTGTTGGCCTTCTGGCCACCTAAGCACACTGCTGGCTCATGTTCAGCTGGATGCTGACCAGCACCCCCAGGGTCCTTTTCCATCAGGCAGCTTTCCAGCCACTCCCTCCCAAGCCTGTAGCATTGCCTGGGGTTGTTTGGAATGGAATTCAGGACCCAGCACTTGGCCTTGTTAAACCTCATACAACTGGCCTCTGCCCATTGATCCAGTCTGTCCAGATCCCTCTAGAGCCTTCCTACCTTCAAGCGGATTGACATTCCCACCCAGTTTGGCATCATCTGCAAACTTGCTGAGGAAGCACCCAATCCCCTCATCTAGATCATTGGTAAAGATATGGAACAAGACCAGCCCCAAAACCAAGCCCTAGGGGACACCACTGGTGACTGGCCACCAGCAGGGTTATCTCCATTTACTACAACTCTCGGGGCCCAGCCCAGATTTGTCCTGTGCCAGCACTGACTGGATTTGCACTTTTCCTGTCTTTTTTCTGAGTTTTCAGAATCAGGGCTCCTTTTCTTACTACAAACCCAGATGACTTGTCTACAAGGCAGCTAAAGCACACACTGATTAAAAGGATATACTGATGGCTACGCTGTACTACACTGCACTACACTGCCTGCTCAGGCTTAACAGATGAATATTCATATTTGTAGGAAGGCAAAACCTCACAAAGCCATTGCTCTCAAGTCAGGGCTTCAGGTATGGGCTTCAAACACAGAACTCCTTTCTGCATGCAAACAGGAAGGAGAAGTATGTCTGGAAAGAAAAACTAACATGTTTTGCTACCCATAAAGACAGATGATGTTCCAAGAGTGTTTTTGCAAGTTAGGAATATATCTATTTCTAACACTAGATGATTGTTTAGTGATCCCAACAGAATGGCAGTGCACCTCTCTAACCCTCACAAGGAAGACATGGGCAAAGCATAAGAACAAAGCCCCTCCCCTGACTGTTCCTCACCATGTAAACCGATGACATAGGGAGACCTAATCTGACAATGACTTCTTCCCCCTTCCGCACGTGGGTAACAGCAGCAGACGATGGGACAGTACTGAAGAGCATGATGCTTTGCCACTCAGAGGAACATACATAATTAGCACTCTGCCAGCCAGTCACATGCCTAATGCCTGACTAAATACAGCATCCTAGAAAAGCTTTCCAAACCAACATGGAAAATTGAGGCAGGAAGTTATGACACAGAGCTGAACGTTACAGCCACAACTTACATGGTAAGCAGACAGAAGTAGTATCTGCTTTGCCTTTGACAGTAATTGTAGGCTTGAAAAAGAAAGATTAATAATATCTTAGAGAAGCTGTGGAGAAGTGATCTGAGAAGGCTTCACGTGCCCATAATCCAGACCACTGCCACAGAGTCGGGAGGAAAAGGAAAAAAAAAAAAAAGCAGCTGGGGGGGAATGTTGGGGGAAGCAGAGCAGAGAGGCACAAGATTTGCACAAATGATATCAGAGGGCAACTAACACAGCTTAAAAACCACACACAACTAAGCGAGCACAAGAACAGGCAAGGAGTTTTGACCTGAAGAACAATTACACGTACAGTTTCTTTTAATTCCCTCTTCATCCCAAAGACAGACAACCTTCAAAGGCTGCACTTACTTAGTTTTGTTCAGTAAGTTCTTCTACCCATTGCACTAACTGTCCTTTAGTTGTATGGTAAGATTCTTGGAATACTCTGCACAAAGCCCACCCAGCATATTAATGGTACCTCAAGAACATGCAGAAATTCCTACATCAAAACAGAGAAAGAAGCGCCACTGTTTCATCCAGGTGAACTACAAAACCCTGGTCTCCTCTCAGCCAATGGTCTCTGGGAACCATTGACAGTTTAAACAACTAACAGGGAGCCCACTGCCTCAGCACAGACCTCTCAATGTCAGACCACAAGAGACTGTATTTGTCCCAACTGTGGGAGTTGCTGAACTAATTCTGTATTGGCTGTAGTACTGCAGTGGATCCTTCTAACACTAATCTTTATGGACCAACCCAGAAGAGCCAGAGGCATCTTAGGATGTCCCATCAGCAGGTTCCAACACAACAGCAAGAGCAAAAACCATGTAAGGGTCAAACCCGATTTGCGTTTATTACTTTTGCTTTTCCCTAGACTGGGAAACTCTCAGTCAGCCATCAGATCTAATAAAGGGTCCCAAAGTGGTACCAAAAGTCTCAACCCTTACATGCTATAGTTTATTTATGTGCATACAGCAATCCAGACCAGAGAGAAGAACACGGAGCTCTGTTTAGACCCTTAAATAATCTGTGATCTGTTTGGATCATTTCATATGACCACAAGTTATTTTACATGCTACGCTAACAACAGTTTTGTCAGTAATATGTTCAGAGGATTTTCTTCTTAAACCCATGTATTACGCTAATGACAGCTCAGGAAAGGAACTTGTATTTTTAGCTACACTTTTTTGGTAATTTGCAAGGGTTTAATTATTTCCTTCCCTGCAATTAATATGGTACAGACAGCAGCTGCCACTGTCTTAAAAAAAAAAAAAAAAAAAAGAAGAAAGAAGAAAAAAAGCCAGTGGCAGTATCCCTCCAACTCAGGCCAACAATAGCACACAGTTAGGGGTGATCTAGGAAGGCCAGAGCAAAACAAGCAAGCAGTGCCAGTTTCGTGTAGTTTTGTCAACCCAATTTTAACAGAAGAGCTGCAGAGAATAAAATCCTTGACAGAAACAACTGGACCTTACTTGAGTCCTCAACGCTTGCTATGCCTCAAAAAGTCCTTAAAGATACAATTCTCTAGATGACATTTTTATTATTGCTGATGCTTGCAGAAGCCTTCACTGGTGTGACTATTGCTATTTAAAGCAAGTTGCACATAGTACTGTCTACACAGAAACTGTGGTGCAGGTACAGCAGGACTCTTCTCACTAATTTCAAGGCATTTTGGATTGTGATTTAAAATGATGGAATAACCTACACATCTATTTTACAGCAGTCTGCCTGCCCAGCCCAACCTAAGCTGCTTGCCACCATGGCAAAAAAATGTAAAAGTAGTTAGGGTATCTCATGAGTTTTAGCATATTTCTCAGCATCTTTGATAGCACTTTACATGAATTGCTGGACACAGCGCTAATAATGCGCTCTCATATCAACTGAGACATTTTGTCAGGAAAAGTAGTTAACAGCAGCCAGTAATGGAATTTTCTAGAGGAAGTATTGACAGACACACAAAACAGTTTCTACAGATGTCTTAGTCCATCCAGACTTCCCATCAACTAAATTTAGCATCCACTGATGAACCAGAAATCATTTCTATTTTCTCTTCTGCTGGAAGTTGGACAGAATGAGTACATTCCACATATGCATGTGGTTTCACATACACTTCATAGTCAGGAGTAAAGGTAAACTTTCAACCTGCCCTAAGCCTGTCCAGTTCATGCCCTAGGACACCAGGACAGCAATACACAATACCGAGCAAGACAAGCCATGCAATTTGTACCAAGCTTTGGAGGATGCTATAAAAGACAATGCTACTGGCGTCTGGCACACAACTGGTTCCCTTTCCATATTTAACCTAGACACAAAGATCATTTACTACCAAGCTTAAAGGTCTACACACCTTTGCCAATTTTACTGTTATCTGGATTAGTTCAAAACCAGTTTCAACTCACATGGCTACTACCTGCTCCAGACAGGCACAAAGGATACATCCCCAAACAGACACCATCATTTCCTACCTTTTTGCTTTGGTCCAAACATAACCCAAGCTCATCCTTCACTCCCCCAGCTTCAGTTCTGGTGCCTTCGAACACCAAGACAAGGCAGCTTCTCTAGGAACAAAGGACCACTTGCCCATCTCTTTGGGGATTGATTCTGACATCTAATGAGTTTGATCTGGCAAACCTGGAGGCAGGAGGTTGCAATCCAAGTTTGTCCCAGGCAGCTTATCATTGATTCTTAGTGATTCATCTGCACTGGCACAAAACTGGCCTTGAACTAGGACCTTTGCAGTACTCCTTGTGGCTGTTTTGCACATCCACCCTGCTTTTGTACGTGTGGCACAAGCGTTCAGAACAGCAGCACTCAGCCTTTCAGCTTGCTTGCAGAAATACTGTCAACTTAAGTAGAACATAGGTGCTTCAACTTGGGAATAAACAACTCTTTAAATGGCTTCTCTGAAAATTGATACAACGAGCACAGGAATGCGTCTTCCAAGACTTGAGCATGCATAGACCAAGCTGTGTCTCAGTTAAGTTGGCTCATTCTGCAAAGGGCCAGAAACCACAGGCAACACAACCATGCCTTCTGCTCTGTGTGTTCACAAGGGGTGGTCTCAGACAGCGCTTGTATCTTGCAGCACAGAAAAAGCTGTGCACCTTGCTGGAGTCAGTCCCACTGCACATACTGCTAACTGCAGTATAAGCCACAAAAACTGAGAAAAAACAACACAGAAGGAACAAGTAGCACTTTCTACATCACTACTCTTAACCGGTGTTTTCTCACTCTAAACTAGCAATGCCTAAAATACCCAAAACATTAGCATTTTATGAGGTGTTTTGGTACAGTTAAAGAAAGTACTTAATGACTTAAAAACTCTCCTTCACTGAAGTAGAAAAGCTTTGTAAAAAAAAAAAAAAAATCAAATCCAGCTAATTTGCCTTTGGCCACCCAGAGATACTGTGACTGAATACTTCCAATATTATCATGTCCAAGCCTCAAAGAATGTTTTGTTACAGTAAGATCTCTTATTTTTCTTCCACTTCCTCACCTAATTTTGTTCTGTATATGGTCTTTATACCCTCTCCCTTTTTCACTAAGCATCTATTACTAAATTAAGACTTTCTGGTAGGTCTCACTGTGACTAGCTTTTAATCTGGATCATGGAGAGAAGAATAGAACTTTAATTTAAATTAAAGCAAAATGTAAACAGTTAAGTATGGAATTTATTCTTACAAGGTGGGGAAAAGGGTGGGGCTTTCAAGGAAGTTCAAGACAGGATTAAATCCACTCCTGTTGAAATTAGAAGGTCAATCAGTCACTCCAATGGCACCAATGTCAAACCAATACAAAGAAATTTTGACAACTCCAACTATGAAATTATATCAGCCTGTAGAATCTTACATAAAGCTCCAAAGAAACACAGTTAATCTTTCAACAACAACAACCAACCAACCAACCAAACAAACAAAAAAAAAATCACAACAAATTCATCTAGGAGTCTGATCTTTACAGTTATTGCTCTAAAAAAGGTACAGAAGCATTAGTATTCTCAGTTCACTTCCTGATCCCACTGCCCAGAACAGCACACTTCCTGATCACCCATAGCAGATGACAGCGGTAAGTCAGCACAAACTTCAAACTTTTAGAAAGCACAGCAACAAGTGGAGCAAAGCTGAAGGGCAGTGTTTGTCACTGAAAAAGCCCTCAATTCATTTGCTAAAAAGTAGGATTAGTAACCTAAGACATGAAAGAGCATCAGTGTAACCCAAACATTACAATTCAACAAAACAAACCAAAACCCAAACAAACAAACAGAGAGAACATAAAAGCCTGTCTGATTTTTTATTAAAAAAGCCCTGCTTTCACTAGTATTCTAGTAGTAAGTTCAATGCAGTTACAGCAGGCTCATCCATTAACATACCTGTTGATGAACTCTTGGAAAGAAGAAAACAGAAGATAGTCAATGGCACTAAAATCTTGGTTTGTTCCATTTAAATGAAACTGCAAAAACACCAGTTCCTTTTTCTTCACATCACGAGGGCCTTGAACAATCAAAGCATACTTCTGTAAGCAAACAGAGAGATGGTGAGAATAGTGAAGGAATCCTCATTTCCTGATCATGAATTTGTGATCAATTGTGAGATCATGATCTGTCACCGATACTCTATGGAAACCTAACACACATTGAGATATTCTTGGCCACTACGAAGTATATGCCTAATAAAATATCTAACAAGAATGCAAATTGAATCCCTCCTTCTAGTTTAAAAACCAAGTCTTTACATCAAAATTTAGTGTTTTTCTAAGAAATCTGCTTCAATTCTATCACAGCCCTTTGAGTTCTTGTGGAATTACCAGTCAAGGCCCTGCAACCTGCACTCTGCAGAAGAACAATCAAAACTGTTTTGAGCATTAAAGTCTAGGAACTTTCAGTTCTTGACTTGAAACAAGTTAATGTAGTGTCTGACAGGGAGAACATCGGGCTTCTTCTTGAGAAAGAGGAACTGTTTCATAGCCCCCAGTACCTCAAATAAGCTGCTGAAAGGAAAAATAAACCCACAAAACATGCTAGCAGGCAGAATACAACTTAAAGTAGTGCAGGCGCTGTATCAATCAGCAAGCTACTGCTTGCAGAAGGACTCGGACAATCTGAACAGGGCTCTGCATGATTCAGAGGTCTCTGCCTCAGTGCCTCTATGTTCTGCTGCAGGACTAGAACCCATTGAATCAGCAAACTTCTAAATTAATCTACCACACAGCATAAAATGCAGATTATTAGTTTGTTAAAACATGCAAAAAAAGTATATTAGTGGCAGAAATTAGACGCACCTAGAATATTACTTTCAAATATACTAAGGAGCTGTTTCCCAGAATGAAATGGTGACTAGACAAAAGGCAAAACATGGAGAGGAAAAAAGCTGATCACACAGGTACCTAGATTAAGTTTCTTTGTTCATGTTTGGTTCCCTTATAAACAATCTGAGCAATAACTTTAGATGCAAATGACCATACTTAAATATTTTTTTTTGAACTTTTTTTTTATACAGAAGCTAGATTCTCTGCACTTTAAAGGGTAATCTAAGACAATCACTCAATGTACCCATCTTACTGGCTTACAGCATTTCAGTATAATGAAATGCTTGGTGTCCAGTTAAGATTTTTCCTAGTGTGACAAAAATAATATGCCGTTCCCAGCAAATGTACAGAAGAAGATAAGGTACCCTGCTTACTGCTTCCAATCCAAGCCAGATTTACTATATTGAGAGTATGCTTGACAGATCATTTAAGAAAGGAATGAAGCAAGAGTTTCATTGTGAAAAATGTCCATTTCACGTTTTCAGGCTCCACACACCCACATGACAACTGATTTTCCGTAACACATGTACATGGGGTCTTTTACATTTCTGAAAACAAAAAGACAGATGGCTTGGAAAAAAAAACTAGAAGCAAGGATTTTTTACAGCACTTAGTAAATATTTTTCTTTTCAAATACCACTACAAGCAGAAAATACCCACTGAGTAAGCTTTGTTCTATTATAGGATTATTATTACCATAGTTTGATTAGTAAAAGGATCCGTGTAGTTGATTCTCTGAGTGGTGCATTCAATGTCTCCTGGCTGACCTGGATTTATCAGAGGTGGAATGTGATCATAGTAATGATGCTTGCAGCTAAGCAGCTGAGCCTTGCCTGGGTAAAAGGCAATACCTGTTTTATGAGAAAAAAACAAAACAAAACCAACACAACACATTTAAGAGAAATGGTTTCTTTCCCAAGTACATAGATTTTCATACTGGGATTTTATCCCAGAGGGTAATGACCTATCCTCAAGATCCAGTAAACCAATCAAATTAAAGCACACACTTCAGCATTTTACTGGAGCAGAAGTGCCAGCTGCATCAGGACAGAATCCCCATGATGCATTGGAAAAATCAGTGTTCATATTCTGCAACAATTATTCAAGGTTCACAGACAGAAGCTACTATGTTTCCCTAGTGTTCCCACAGGCCAGCAGCTAATAACACCAGTCCCTCTCACCCTAAATGTAATGAATGTGTAAAGTCAGTTAGGAAGCTACTGAAGGCAAACAGGACACATAGCACTTCAGTATGTACGTGTTTTCTGATATTATCATTTAACATGCCAAATTTTAATTGGAAATAATGTATATACTACATATGACAGATCAAAGATCCCTGGCTGATCTAATAAAACTGAAAAAATGCTCTTCAGAACATCTAGTGTCTTCTGTTCAGAGAGTACAATGTCATGATAACAGTCACAGCCATCAAACAAGTAGCAACTGTTATAATCCCTTATTACTTATATCACTGAGTCGGCAGTCTACTACTTCAGCTGTATGGAAATTCATATATACCATAAACCTACCATTTTAGACCAACAGCATGCATTAATAGAACCTCAGTCATCTCAGCTGCAGAAGGCTAGCAAATAAAAGGCCCAAAACCAAAAATCCTGTTATGCCACATTTATTACTGGAAACAAGCTTGTTCTTGCTTGAAGATAATCCAGATCAATTACCAAAGAAATAATGATCTGAGTTATTAGATATGATTAACTTGGGCAACTGAGATGACCTGTCTGCCAAAATGCGAGACATCAAAGCAGGCAGCATGTATTGGTCTAAAAATTATTTATCCCTTTCTTCAGTGCTCCATGCTGCAACTTGCCATCTCATCACCTTAATAAAGCAATGAAGTAAAGGGCTACATTAATTTATGTTCTATGATCTGACAGGAATCCCCGACGATATTTTTGGATTTATATGTATTTTGCTCTGCACCCTTAAATGACATTTTCTTCCTGTTGCTGTATGAAAAGGTCACCTGAGGGAAAAAACCCCTACTCTTGCAGTCAGATCCATATGGTCCTACACAAGGACCTACTTACAGAGCTGAGCTTAACTGATCATACAGAAAAGCAACTATAGAATATGGCAATGACTTGAAACACTCACCTTTCAGCCATAATTACTGGAGTGGTTATTTGTAAAATGAGGTAACACTTCAAACAAAAGTGTTATTTTTCAACTGGAAAGTGACCTATGACTGTCTGAGCTGCATTTGCTACTGCAGCTCTATTTATGAATAGTTACTGGATAATTAAAAAAAAAAAAAATAGAACTCATTATTCAAAAAATGCTTCTGGGGCATAATCCCTCCTTGAAAGCACCAAAAGAGTTTTCTGATGCCATGCTGCATTTTATGCCAACATTGCTCCCTGCAGTCACATCACATTTTCATTGCCTACCGATGTAACACCAAGTTGTAAACAATGCAGAACAGAAGTAGAAAGTGGCATTGTGTTTGTTTTGTGGATGGTTTGAGAAATTCACCTTTACTTTCAACAGCACCTCACTGTCCAGTGAGATGTCAGTGAGGTCCTGACACACATCCTATGTGCTACCCTGTTTTAACAATACAGTTTGGGGAATATTTCCCTAAGAATTATCTTCTTTCCCTTAAAGGGGACTCATTCTAGAGTCTGAAAACACTTCTTAACTATCAGATGCTGCATAATGCTCCACAGCTATTGTCATTCACATTATAGCTCCCAAAAATCTCCCAATGAATATTAGCGTTTCTGTGCAAAGTTAACACAAAATAGATTTAAAAAGAGGAAGTGAAAAAACGGGGTCAAAGCATTATATATGCACTCTTGAGCCCTGGAGAATCAACACCAAAAATTTAAAACAATTTAAATGTGAACAACAACTTAACCCATATTATTTGTTACCAGTCTTACCAGGTGCATCATACAAAGGCACTTCCTTGTAAGAGACAGACATCACTGGGTGCTTGAGCTTCTCCCTGAAGTCACTGATGGTTTGGTAGACAAGGAACACAGCTACAGCCATAAGCAGCAGATAAATAAACAGGAGAATTACTGAAAAAACATTCTTTAGGCAGGTCTTGCTGAAACGCAAAGAAGGGGCAGTGGTACCCAGTTCATTATCTGGAACCAAACAGAATATGGATTAGGACTTTAAAATACAGATATTTGGGCTGAATTTAGGTAGTATTCATTTAAAGATCAATCATTTGAGAAGAACGTAAGCCTCAAAGTCAGCTTGATTTAAAAAACCACAACTACTGCTGGTTTTGATGATCAGTCAGACAGATGCTTCCTTGCCTAATCATCCAAAGATTGTGCCTCTTTTCAACATGTTGAACTTGGCACTCTGCTTAAGGACACATCAGGCAGGAAACAAGGTTTATTGTCAAGGACAACTCAAAAAAGGTTCAAAGGTGATAAGAAAAAAAAAAAAGTCTCTTGATGGTCAATCTTTCCTCCAGGAAAAAACAACTCCTTTCCCCCCTCCCAGTCTTAAGTGATTTTTATACACTCAGCATATGCACCAGCAGAGAAACTGAATACTCTGGTGCTCTAACACAGCTATCTGCATTGCACCTCCACCATGGTAGATGCCACTAGATATTTGTTACCCCCTCATTTTTGCGCTCTAGTTCATAACTCCTTGTGCATACTACATAAAGTTTCACAAAAGGATTCTTCCAATTTCAGCTAGAATAAGACTGGGAAAATTCTCACAATCTCCTTGCTTTCAAGGCTATCCTCTAAAGATCTTCACACCAGTCTCACTTGTGCACAGACACTGCTTTCCCCACGCTCCTTGCATTTGCCATTTCTTTTGGCAATACTTGTAAGGAAAAAGTTCATGTACTCTTGAGTTACACGTCATGTTTTGATCATGAACGATATACAGCTGAACTCATGAAAGAGCATTAAAACTCAACAACTGAAAGGTGATAAGTAATCATATTTTACACTAACTCCTCTGTGTGGAGTAATTTAATGAGTCAGGCCATCTCAGACCATGCCACACTGTCCTTCAACTATACTAGCATGGTCTGGTGTTTGTTCCTTACCACGGCAAATATTAGCCTTTTAGTAAATCCTACTGAACACATAACCTCTTACAAAGGTCCATGGTCAAACACATATTCACAGGAGATGGCAGCCAAGGAAATCAGGACATGAATACGTCTAAAATTACACTACTGAAACAACTATGTCTTGAACAGCTGCAAAGCATTTAGGCAATACTCATTTCAGGTTGGCTTACCTTAATGCCTACATCTGAGCCTCAATAAGCCCATTTAGAACAGCCCTGTACCCTCTAAAAGCAGGTCCAAACAGTTTAACTAAAATCCATTTAAAAGCACATCTGTTCAATACTGCATCTTGCTCATGTAAATCTGGCACAGACTTTACTTGCAATCCATCACAGACACGGCAATTCAGGTAAGATAAAACATAAAGGAAGATGGTATACTAAGCTTTCTCAGAACAAGATGTGCTGAATCTTCTTTGATTCAAAGAAATGTTCTCATCTCAATCCTTGGAAATACTCCTTGGCTTTCCAACAGTACTTGTTCCCCAAAATAAGTAATGTAGTGTTTCGTTTGCTTTCAGAAGTGAAATAAAAAAAAATAATCTCCAAACAAACCCATGCAAAGAAGCAGCTTATCAGGTTCTTAAAGTTGGTAATTTCTGGGTTCTCACCTGGTAGAATAACAGAGCTGGCATCTTCATGAACTTCCATCTCTCCTTCTCTCTCATCTGTTGGGTTTTCAGATACTTGCTCCACATCTTCACTCAGCTGTGTAGTTAAAACAGTGGTTCAATTTCCAAACATGCTCTCAACTTGCAATTGCTGGAATTTCTATGGTACAAATAGAAGAGGCTCCAACTATCCAAACAGACAAAAATATGCCCCCAGTCCAAGAGCACCCAATATCTGTTCCACTTTTCATAAGACAAAAGCCACATTTATGTAGACCTACAGCTAAAAATTAAGTGTCTTGCACACTGAAAAAAAAAGATAGCACATTAAATTGAACCTATTTCTACCCTGCTGCTTCAACAATAACATCACCTTTTCTTTCAAGATCAAAGTAATTGCTTCTGTGACAGCTTCAGCTCACTTGAAACCCCCAATTAGGACAATACCCTCTGAAATAAGCAAGAGCTCCAGTCTGTCACTCAAGAACATATGTTTAGGCATAAACAAACCACAGCACATACCAGCAAACAGAACATTAGCACTTCTTAATAAAGAGGTGAAAAAAGAGCAAGCTGCATCTTCACAGGTATTAGGTCAAGTAACTCAAATGCAGTCTCAGCCACACAGGCAGGTGAGTCATTACAAGACAAACGTCAAACACCCCTACATTTCTGGTACTTGTTTGAGCTCACTGTACATATTATTATATAGTAGTAGTTATGCAACTAATTAAGTCTTTCAGTGTTTCTAAAACAGCAACAGAGACCAGATGTTTTCTTGTTTTGCTATTCTGAGCTCTGGGCCCAAGCTGCCAAAACACTTCCATCAATGTCAGAACGCCTGTCATATCAGATACGCATCATAGGAAATTGTAAAGCATTAGACTTTTTATATATATATATATATATAAAAAGTATCTCCTGTATGTTTTCCAAATTACATCAATGCAAACCAGGTAGGCATACACTTGCAGCACATCATGTACTACACAGTAACTGCCCAAGCTAAACACTTAGCACCACCTACCTAATTAGGTAAGGAAGAATTGGTTTGCTCCTACTGCAAGGAAAATGGGGGCAGTTAATGCAGCAGCCATGCTTAATGCTATTAAACTTTACATCCCCAACTTACTCAATAGTAATGTGCATGCATCCATAAGGAAGTTCTTTTATTTCACCCAACCTTAATTCAGTATTGAAATCATCATTATACCACTAACAGCTCATTATTTGCACTTATTAGGAAAGAGTCCACTTATTTTACGTCTTCGAAGTCTGACATAAAGTCTCCATCACCTCCTGCTGTATTTCTGTATTCATTTTCACCTTGCAAAGCAACCTGAAAGCAGTAACCCTGTTGTTTTTAAATGCTTTGCACATAAATAAAGTATGATTTCCCACGGTGTGAGGTGTGGAGTGAACAGGTAACTATTAGGCTAAACTCTGCTCATTTGCAGGAGACTTACCAGGGTCCAACTGAAGATAGATGAATTATGTTCATGAAATAAGGGAAAATTAAACACTCTGCTCCTTTTTGTAGAAACACACCAGTTCCAGTTGTTTACTTGACCCAAAATAAGCTATTGTGACACAAAATTATTCACTGAACCTCCTGTACTAGCTAAGCTAAATCAGCTAGGCAGCCAGTTCACACTATAGTCACGCAAACTCCTTATACCGGAGCTGATCTAAAAAAATGTAAGCTAAGTTAGAAAGTCACTGCAGATTCTTAGCTGACTCAGCCCCACACCCCTCTGGTTCAGTCACAGTTCCTCAGGTACGGACACCTCAGTGACTGAGGTTATGTAGGGAGTAAGCAAATTCTATTCCTGATAGCAAGGATACTCCAACACAAGTTTAACAGGAACATAATACGCAACATTTCTTAACCTCTCAAGAGAGCCTACACATAGGAGAGGAAAAACTAAGAAAATGTAACCTTTCAGCACTCCTTAAAAACATAATAAAACCCAAACAATATGCAAATATGTTTTTTTATCTCTGCTCACAAGGTAGATATCGATTCATAAGCTTTTCATACATAAAACTGGTGAAGAACAGCTAGCCAAAAGCAGGAGCACTAACATTGCCTCAGGTGGAATAAGTAGGTTGAGCTAGCATGTAAGACCTCCTAAGAACAACCAATTTCACTGCAAATCCTGAACTTCTGACTTGACCAGAGGTGAAGTTGCATAAACCCACCAAGGCCATAAGACCCTAGTACTGTTCACAGCTCAGCCACTACATGGCTTTTGTTAAGGGTATGGTTGGACTCTGATCTAGGAGGTCCTTTCCAACCATGAAGATTCTGTGCAGCACACAGCCCACTGATTCTACGAGGCATGGCAGCACACATCTACAAACCAAATAACTCAAACATATTGAGATTCCTACTGGGAGATGTCGCCTAATGATTTGGAAAGCCAGCACAGCATTACTGCGTGACAGACAATCTGTTTCCTCACATTTGACAGAATCCCCAAAATAAGGCAATTTACAACAGCAAACCCAACGTATGCCAACAGTGTTCACCCTCACAGGCCAGGTCTTCCTACATCTTCTTTTTGATAAAGAGGTGAAGCATAGTGCTAATGCAGAAGGAAGACAACCTTGCAGAGCATTTGAGCTTGCAATAAGATGCAAGCTCCAGGATATGATATCAAGAGCAGGAAGGTCATGAAATAAACCTTTGTTCAGCATTCCTCTGGGATCAGCAGGTACAGCTGAGTGAAAAACAGCTGCAGGAGCCTGCCCATGATCCAGCAGTTCCTTTTCAGTCCTGCACACAAGAAAGCACTGGACAAATGGAAGCTCAGAAAAAGGCAACTTCAGACATCTGAGCATCCCTGCTAAGGGCAGGAGCAGCACAGACTGTCCCATGTGTTGGAGAAGGGATGGAAACACAGCCACTACACTTATACACCATCTAGACTTGCACCACAGAGTCTGGAACAATCTCAAACATCCAGAGCAGTGTCAGTGCTGGATGATACACAAGGCTGAAATGTAATATGCATAGCTCAATCCATACTCCAGGCATCAATGCAAGTTCATTAACTCTCTCAAGTACCTCCTATACATTCAAGCTCTTACACATGGTAATTTCATCCTGATGATCATGGGATAATACCTCCCTACTGGATAAAACCCTCTTAAAGAAAAGGAGAACTTGTCCAGGTCTTTTGCTGGTCCACTGCTTCATCACCTTCCAATGCCTTATAGCCTAGCATGAAAACTAGAAGTTGAAGTGAAACAAACAATACTAAACTAAACTAGACCGCATTAAAACAAGAGCCCCAAAATACCCATCACATTCAGAGGAAGGCAAGCATCTGCATTTCTTTCGCCTGCAAGATGCAAACAGAGGTGCCCTGATGCAAAGCTCTAACCACTGCTGAACTTGGAACAAATAGCTTGTATCTCCAGTAGGAGAGATAGGAACCAGCAAAGAATTCCGGTTGCTCCAGCCTGTACATTGATATGCAAACTAGGCACTGCCTCGGCTCTTGGCAGGATGATAACGCGGCCTTCAGTCTCACAGGCGAGAGCTCTGGTACCAACGCCGCTTCTCACACCCAACAGACCATCATCTTGTTAGCAAAGTCGCAGTTACAGAGGTCACCGAACAGCTCTGATAGCTCATAAACTTCAGAAACCTGCTGACGATTATTTTAACTACGTTGAAAGGTAAAACATTAAATTAAGCGCACCCAAAACACCTGTTTCTCTCCGGTGAGGGTGGATGCAACCTGACATCCCAGTTAGCCAGCAGCAGGAAGGAGAGATAGGGGCAGCACCAAGCAGGTGAAGGCACTCGGCCTCTCGGCGGGACCCATCCGGCTCGGCGGCGCTTGAGCAGATGCAGATAGGCCAGAAGTGACAAGTTAAGCTGGGGAAGGTTCCGTGAGGCAGGCGACCGGCTTGCTTCTCCAGTGCTCCCCGCCCAGCCCTGCCAAGCCGCAGAGCTAGAGACCGGAGCCGAACCGAGCACAAAGAGACAGCGCAGAGTGTAACCGCTTGGGAAGCCTCGCGTCGGGCATCACCGCCCGGGGGCCTCATCATCATCGCCCCTCCCGGAGAGCCGGGACCCGCCGCCCACTAGCCCTTCCCCAGTCCCCCCCGCCCCGTACCTCCTGGTAGGATGCGGAGACCTCTGGTCTTAGCATAGCATCGGCAGACGGGGAGCAGCGACCGCCGCGGGGGCGGGGAGGCAGCCCAGCCACACCGCACGAGGCGGCGACAACCACAGCCGAGCCGCCCTGCCCTGGCAGGGCCACGCAGGCGCCGGACCCTCACCCGCCCGCCGGCTGCCGCCCACTCCGGCGCCGTGGCCCCGCCACAGCGGCGCGGGGGATGCTGGGAGGCGTAGTCCGGCACGAGCCGCCCTAACGGCCGCTGGGCGACCGTTGATGCCGGTCTGTGGGGACGCTCGGTATAGAACAAGCGTTCCAACGTACGTTCTGTGTAGCGGGAACAGGAACGTACCGCGTAGCGACGGGGAGATAGGTCTTTTCTACGCTGCACATTTCACAGCACAAACTTCCGTGCAAGATGGCACTGAACTGGAGAAGCCATTTAGAACAATTTTGCCAGCTCTCCCTAAGTTGTGCATGGTATTTTGTAATTTAATTTTTCTTTTTTTCTTTTTTTTTTCCTACTCCTCAAGGCTGCTAGGAGAACACTGAAACAACAGACTCACTTGATAACCAGACAAAACTTCTGCAGGGCTTTTAGGAAAACCCACCCAGCTGCACCGGCACAGGAGCAGCAGCAATGGGGCACTCCAGGAAGATACAAGCCAGAACCACAGAAAAGCTGACTCATGAGCCACCCATCTACAAATACTTACACAGCTATTTTTCTTCCTCAGCATGGAAGTAATTATTGATGTTTCATCATCAAGAAAAAGCACGCACAATACTTCTTGCACTGAGAAGCAACACAGTCATGGAGTCCCTGCTCAGTAGACCATTTCCCTATGCCTAAGACCCACACTTAGTCAGTTAATAGCTGTGGTTTGGAGTCTGTTGACAACACTCCTAATATACAGCTTCTACTTTCAGAAAGTTTTTCAGAAATATTTTAGTTCTTGTTACTCCTTTTTCAGATGTCTGTGGTTCAAAGGCAGGCTCTAACTCACCCCCAAACCAGCAACACTTCAGAGAGATGTTGGCTATTATCCAGCACTTGCAGCCCTCCCTTGGGGAGACACTAATAAATAATTATTTCAGTATAAAAGGTAAATCCATAATGTGATTGAACCAAACTGACAAATTAGACTTTTGTGTATTTCCCAGCAGCATGGGTCTCTGTGGCAAGTGATGCAAGGTATTTGCAGGCAGAGCAACCAGGCAAATGCCAGAGTCCTTTCTTGCACATAATGGAAACATTCAGGAGCTGTTTTGTCCAAAGCCTTATTAAAGGTCCCTTTTCTGCTTGACATTTTACATTTGTCTTGTGGTGTGCAAAATCAACAAATGCTTGTGATGGACAGTCAGGATGGGAAGCCCCTTCTGAAGCCCAGCTATTGTTCAGGCAGCATTAGTGAACTTCACTCCTTAAGGTGAATCACAGTAACAACCTTCTAAACCATCAAGCTAATAGGACCAATACACCACATAGCGCCTGTGGCGGTCAGCTCCCCGGTAGCTTTGGATTAGCTGCACCAACATAAAGAACAGCCTTTGGACTGCTTGTAGAGAAGGGTCCTACAACATAGAACAGGTGTCCATTAATTTTATGCAAGAAGAATTTATAAACAATCCGTAAAACAGAACAGCAACCCCTTTTCTGTCTCCTATTTACTGTCTGAATCCTTCTCCAAACTGCTCAGCTTTCACAACAGGGAGTGGAAATGCCAAACGGGGATCTGAATCACAGCACAGCTGTCAGCAAGACAGTGTGCTGCAGTGTCAAACACCCAGGCTTTAAACCCTTCAAGTCCTCACTGGCCAGCATTACAGAATCACGGAATCACAGAATTTCTGAGGCTGGAATAGACCTCCAAGATCGTCAAGTCCAGCCTATGACACAACACCATGACATCAGCTAGACCATGTCACTAAGTGCAGCATCCAATCTTTCCTTAAACACCTCCAGGGATGGAGACTCCACCACATCCCTGGGCAGGCCATTCCAGTGTCTAATCACCCTTTCCATGAGGAAGTGCTTGCTATTATCCAACCTAAACCTCCCCTGGTGCAGCTTTCTCTTCTCCAAGATGAAAAACCCCACCTCCCTCAGCCTCTCCTAAGACTTTCCCTCCAGTCCCTTCACCAGCCTTGTTGCTCTCCTCTGGACCCCCTCCAACACCTCAGTATCCTTCTGGAAGTGAGTGGCCCAGAACTACACACAGTACTCGAGGTGAGGCCTCACCAGTGCCGAGTGCAGGGGGAGAATTACATCCCTAGTCCTGCTGGCCACACTATTCCCGATACAGGCCACAATGCCTTTGGCCTTCTGTGCCACTTGGGCACACTGCTGACTTATGTTCAGCCAGCAGTCAACCAGTACTCCCAGGTGCCTCTCTACTGGGATGCTCTCCAGCCACTCATCCCCCAGTCTATAGCGCTGCATGGGGTTACTGTGGCCAAAGTGTAGGACCCTACACTTGGTCTTGTTAAACCTCATATTATTGGCCTCAGCCCATTGACTCAGCCTGTCCAGGTCCCTCTGCAGCATCTCCAGACTCTCCAGCAGATCGACATTCCCCCCCCCCCCCACTTAGTGTCATCCTCAAATTTACTAATGGTACACTTGATCCCTTCATCCAGGTCATCAATAAAGATGTTGAATAGAACTGGGAACCACTGATCACCAGACATCAGCTGGATGCAGCACCATTCATAATCACTCTCTGTGCCCAGTCATCCAGCCAGTTTTTAACCCAGCAAAGGGTGCACCTCTCCAAGCCATGGGCTGCCAGCTTTTCCAGGAGGATACTGTGGGAGACTTTGTCAAAGGCTTTGCTGAAGTCTAGGTAGACCACATCAACAGCCTTCCCCTTGTCTACCAGATGGGTCACACAGTCATAGAGGGAATAAGATTGGTTAGGCAGGACCTTCCTTTCCTAAACCCATGTCGGCTGGGCCTGAGCCCCTGGAAAATCCTGTACGTGATGATTGATGGCACTCGGGATGATCTGCTCCATAAACTACCAGCCACCAAGGTCAGGCTGACAGGCCTGTAGTTTTCTTCTCCTTCTGGCCCTTCTTGTGGATGGCTGTCATATTGGCCAACCTCCAGTCATCTGGGACCTCCCCAGTTAGCCAGAAATGGTGATAAATGATGGAGAGTGGCTTAGCCAGCTCTTGTGACAACTCCCTAAGCACCCAGACCCATAGACTTGTTAGGGTCTCAGTGGCACAGCAGGTCCCTAACTACTTCCTCCTGGATTACAGGAGGGATATTCTGCTCCACATCCCTATCTACCAAATCAGGAACCCGGTTGCCCTGAGGATAGTCAGTCTTTTTGTTAAAGACTGAGGCAAAGAAGGTGTTGAGCACCTCGGCCTTTTTCCTCGTCTTTCATTACTATGTTCCCCCCTTCATCCAGTAAGGAATGGAGATTTTCCCTGGCCCTCCTTTCGTTATTAATGTATTTATAAAAACACTTTTTATTATCCTTGACAGAATTGGCCAGATTAAGTTCCAGCTGAGCCTTTGCATCTCTTTTTACATGATCTTGCAATGTCCTTAAACGCTTCCTGCTTTACTTGACCCTCTTTCCAAAGTTGATACACTCTTGCTGGTCTTCTACCCCGCCAGCTCATTTTTTTGGCACATGGGGACAGCCTGCTCCTGTGCCTTCATATTTTCATTCTTAAAGTAAACCTAGCCTCCTGAGGCCCCTTTGCTTTTGAGGGCTGCTTCCCAAGGGACTCTCCGAATTAGTGTCCTGAATAGACCAAAGTCTGGAAGTCCAAGGCAGAGTTTTACTGATGGCCCTCCTGACTTCACCCTATATTGAAAATTCTGTCACATCACGGTCACTGGGCCCCAGATGAACTCTGACCACCACATCTTCCACCAACCCTTCCCTGTTCGTAAAGAGTAGGTCTAGCAGGGCACTACCCCTGGTAGGCTCACTTACCAGCTGCAACAGGAAGCTGTCATCCACACATTCCAGAAACCTCTCACACTGCCCCCTTTCTGCTGTGTTGTACTTCCAGCAGACATCTGGTAGGTTGAAGTCTACCACAAGAACAAGGGGTAGTGAACCCGAGACATCTCCAAGTTGTTGAAAGAATATCTCATCAGTGTCTTTATCCTGGTCAGGTGGTCTGTAGCAGACTCCCACCAGGATATCAGCCTCACTGGCCTTCCCCTTCATCCTTATCCATAGACTTTCCATCTTAGTGCATCTAACATTAAATTCAAGACAGTCAGGACACTCCTTAACATATAAAGCTACCCCTCCTCCTCTCTTTCCTTGTCTATCCCTTCTAAAGATCCTATAGCCATCCATTGCAGCACTCCAACCATGTGAGTCATCCCACCACGTTTCTGTGATGGCAATTATATCATGTTTTCCCTGGTGCACAACAGCTTCTAACTCCTCATTTATTGCCCATGCTATGGGGATTGGCATACATGCCCTTGATCTGAGGCACAGATATCACCTCCAACACCGCTATGTCCCCCCAAGTCTTATCTTTAGTTTGTCCCCCTCCCCCTTTGACTCTAGTTTAAAGCCCTCTCAATGAGGGCCGCTAACTCCTGCGAGAATATCTTTTTTCCGTGCTTAGATAGGTGTACCCCATCTCCGGACAGCAGGCTTGGTGTCTTGTGTACTGAGCCACGGTCAAAGAGTCCAAAATTCCGTCAGTGGCACCAACCCTGGAGCCAGGTATTAATCTCTGAGATTCTCCAGTTTCTTCCCTCATCATTTCATGTGCCTGGCAGGATGGACGAGAAGATTACTTGGGCTCTCGAGTTCCAGATTACTCTCCCCAATGCCCTAAAATCATTCTTGATTCCCCTCAGACTTTGTGTGGCAATTTCCTCACTACTCACCTGAAAGATCACTAATGGGTAGTAATCAGAGGGGCCTACCAAGTTAGAGATCTTCTTTGTAAAGTCTCTTACCTGGGCCCCAGGGAGACAGCATTATAGTATAGGATGTTATCTATGTATCTAAACTGCAAAAAGTTTATACTTTTCTTAATTCTATATAGAATTACAAATATCAAAGAGCTGGTTCTTCTGCCAGTCCAGAATGTTGCCCTGTGCTATATTTATAGCACGGGGAAGTCATGTAATTTGAAAAATTTCTATTTATTCTCTCCTTCCTTAAGCTAAAAATGTCAGTTTGCCGATTTAAGTCAAAAAGGCAAAGCCTGCCCTGAGTGTGCTGATTTTGTGCATAAACATTTAAAACAGCAAGCAGCGAAACTCCAGGGGGGTAAAATGCTGGCAGCTGAGGAATCTCTCACTAGCAGACATTTGTTTCGCTGCCGGCCACGCAGCCGGCTCGGGAGAGCTCTCCCTGCGTCGCTCACGGCTCTTCTGGCAGCAGCGCCGGGCACTTCGCAAGCAGTTATTTCCATGCGCGCCTTGGCTTCGCCTCTTCCTACCTTCTCCTTGCGTTTAACCAAATCTCTCAAGCAACTGCAGCAGGAACCTGTGGCCCGCCACCGGTCGGGCTGCCCGGGATGGGGGGACGCGCGGTGTCCGGGGCTGCCTCCGGCGGGGCCTGGGGGCGGGGCCGGAGGGGGCCCAGTCCTCCGCGGCATGGCGGGCTGCTCGCTTCTACTGCTGGCCGCCCTGCTGGGTGCACTGCCGGCCGCGGCAGAGCAGAAGCTGCGCTTCAAGCCGCCGGCCGAGGCCCCTGTGCGGCTTTTCACCGAGTCCGAGCTCGCCAGATACGACGGGCAGCAGGTAGGGGTGGACGGGAGTGCAGAGCCGCGACGGGGCCTCGGGCACCCGAGCCGAGCTTCCTCGGCTGGGGCTGGTGTCGAGGCCAGGCCGGTAGCGCGTCCTAGCGTCGTACCGCACAGCCACCAGCGTTGCCGGCTTTCCTGCTGTGCTCTAAAACCACGTTAAAACTTGGCTTTCTCGTGCTCAGCTGCTGTGCTATTCCCTCCCTCCACGTAATTATGGGGTAACTTGTGTTTTAGGTATTCAGGAAAACTCTGTGGGCATTCGTGTTTTGCCGGCCTGCTATTCATTTGTCCTGGCGGCTGCGGATTTCGGTCCGTTAAAGTTGCTTACAGACGATTAGATGGCACGGTCCTGTTTTATTCGTTGCCTGCTTGACAAGGTATTCATGCCAGTGAATCTCAGATTCCCATAAATTAGAGCCGAAGTAATTTTCTTTCAATAATTGATTAAACCATGCATTTATACCTTTTTTTTTTTCTTTCCTACAAGATTGTAGAAATAACAAAGCAATTACAACTTAAAAGAGTGATTTGCTTTCTGTGATGCAGAAATTGCAGCAGTTTCAAATTCAAAATTATGAAGTCCTATAATGATCCACGTCTACTGCTTTGAAAAACTGGCTGATCTCAGAGTCCTCTTTACATACCTTCAAGAAACTAACCAGCATCTGACTAAAAATACATCTTATGCTTAAAAGACAAAGCAGAAGCACTGGCTTATTAAGTCAAACAGATGTCAGCAAATTAGATTTGTGTGTGTTTATTTATTATCTGTTGTTCTCTTAATCAAATAAAGAATGCTGTTGGCCATATACACCTTTTTATCTTGGGCAATGTCCATCTGCACTAGGAATAGAAGTGTGCAGTAGATCATCTTTGAGCAGACAAGTGTGCAGACAAGAGGTGACTTGAAAAAGGGATGTGCTCCTATGACCGTGACATTTAGATTAAAAATATTCTCTCATCCCATCTTAAAAAATTAAAAGATCTCAGGGACCATTTAAAGCACAAGCAAGAAATTTCAAAAGGGATAATGTGTATGCTTGTATACACACACAAGCAAGAAAAAACATACAACACATCATTTATTTCTCTTCTTCATGTCCCGAGTGCTTACAGATCTCATAGCTAAAACTAATTGCCTTTTGCCTGTGTTTAAGTGTTGATGATATGTTGATGCCTTCATTTCCAGGAAGGACAGCCTATTTACCTTGCGGTGAAGGGAGTGGTATTTGATGTCACTTCTGGAAAAGGTGAGTTCACTTCTCCTTTGCTGTCTACTTTGTCCTCATACTTCGGTCCAGTTCACTCACTTGTTTTTAAATGTTCCCGGATTATTAGAAGGTTGCAGTTCAATTACAACAAAAAGAATATACTTTGTTTTTCTTTTTTACAAAACTTGACTTTCCTCCTATGGTACTTCCCTTGCTAAGGTTTTTGTCTAGAACTTACACTGGCTTGATATTACACTATATGTAGAGACACAGGCCAGTGTAGTCCTGATAGCTAGGGTGCTGATAACAAACACTGAAGACACCTCTCCAGACCCAGGTCCTTGCCAAGTGTGGGGTCAGGCCACACAGAAGCTGGTGCTAGAGCATTTTATTGCGCTGGGTACATGAACTTAACCACAACAGAGCTAACTTTCATGTAAATGTAGTACACTACACAATAGTAGCACTGCTGCAGCTTCATCTTCTCCTTTTGTGCTGGTGTTTGCCTACCTGTGCTGTCTGGTGGCCTGGCCAAAACTCTTGGAATGTGATTCTGAAAGGAGGGCAGGAAGCTCAGTAATGATTTTCTCCTTTAAAGTTTTCTTATTTCATGAGGCCTCTTACCTCATCATTTACACCTAAACCATTTACTGTTTTATTTGCTGTTTGTGCCTTCCCTAAGAACTACAGATGTTTTAATTTGAGGGGACCACAGGGGTCCTGGATTCGCAAATAATGGCTTGTTGCTTTGTTTCTCTGGACATACACATTGGTTGATCCTCAAATCCTAAGCTAGACAAAGCTTGCCACTGCAAATTCTGGAGTCTACAGACTTTTCATGAGAATGTAAAGCACAGCTGTCTAAATAATAGATATATTTTAAGACTGCAGTATAAGAGTTCAACAGTTGTATTGCATAACCTCACCCTTTGTTTTCTGTGGTTTTAAGGACTGGGAGATACTCAAAAGTAGCAAAGCAAAAGTTATTTTTTGGAAGAAGAGTCTTAGACTTGGATTATTGCTTTCATTTCAGTGGCAAATGTAGCAGGCTGACGAAAAGCAGAGGCTGAACATACCATGTACATTGTCAAATCATCACTGGATTTTTCTGTGTCTTTTTCTGAATCTAACAGAATTTTATGGAAAAGGAGCCCCATACAATGCTTTGGTTGGAAAAGATTCAACAAGGGGAGTTGCGAAGATGTCACTGGATCCAGCAGATCTTACACATGACATAGTAAGAAAATGAACTGTTAGTTTAATTGTATTTTGCAAAGTTTTACTCTTTTGCAAGATGATGAATGATAGTACTACGTTACTTGTATTAATTCATTTAAATTTATTCACATCTTTAAAACCAAAATGCATTAATGGCCTTGAAATATGTGAAATGGATATGCATTCGCTTCTCATGAAACAGGCAGTGCTAACAGCCTTAAAGAGGAAAGTTTTTAACCTGTGGAAACAGTACAATTTATGTAAGGACATAAAGGGAAAATTACCTGCTGTTTAAAAAGATGCTTCAGAGGACAGTAAATAGCTTTATCAACTGATTGTTGTGTATCCTGTGTCACTGACATGGCAGTGGATGCTAACTCTGGCTGTGGGTTGTTGCTTATTTGAGATGTGATTTTCTTATTCAGGGAAAATGAAGAAAAATACTGGTTTGTTTGACCTGAATTCATTAAAGTTTTGTCAAGGCTGAATTTGAATGAAAAGAATAAAATTACAAATTACACTATCAGTTTGGTTATTCATGTTCTGCAAAGTAAACCTAAAAGCTGACCCTAAGGTTTATAGTGATCAGTAAAATAGAAAAATGCATGCAAATACCTGTACTTTTAGTCCTTTGAGACAAGACTTTAATTTCTGTATTTCATTTAGACAGGACTCACAGAAGAGGAACTGAAGTCCCTGGATGATACCTTCAATAATGTTTATAAGGCCAAATACCCAATTGTTGGCTATACTTCTCGAAGAATTCTGAATGAGGACGGCAGCCCAAATCTAGACTTTAAACCTGAAGATCAGCCACATTTTGACATTAAAGATGAGTTTTGAGGAACATTTTTGTACCTAAAGAATGCCTGGGGAGAGGCATGATCTTTTCTGGAGTTCATTACAACAATTAGGTATCATGAGTCAGTTTTCTGTTTAGAAAATATATACATGTGTTCACACACATAGTTTAGAGGGAGCAAACCACTCTGTATTAGTGTCCTGCACTTGGGCTGTTTCCTCTGAATTATGGAAATATTTTCATGCAAAAGTTCTTTCTTCCTGAATTTCTCTGTTTACAAGTGTATATTCTAAAATTGCATTCCTTAGAAGAGATAAGGAAGTTCTTAATAGTTGAATAATGATTGGTCTTTTTGGAAATCCCAATTTGTTTTCCCCTCCATGGAAAAGTGTGAATGCATTATCTGGACAAGATAACATCAGTTCTCTGTGCTTCAAGTGAGTGTAGGTATCACATATACAAACAGGTGTCAATAGAAGCTTACATTTTAAAAGGCATTGTGGGATTTAATACTTGATAGATTTGAGAATACTGGATATAAAACCACTCAGTCTGTTTAGATGCAGTTACTGCAGGATATTTATGCAAAGCCTACAGCTCTAAACCAAGAAAAATAAATATTTTTTTTTCCCCATGAGAACTACTGTGACATGTAAGTAAATCAATTGTTATGTTAGTTTTGAGTAACACTTTAATAAAAAAAAAAAAAAAGCAAAGATGTAATCTGTATTAGATTATGGTGTTTTCCTTCTAGCTTCCTCTACTCTTTGTCTGACAAAAAAGGGAAATGATAGTCCACTGTTTACCACATACTCTTACAGCAGAATTTTATTATAGGAGTTTAGTATCCTATGGATAGTGTTAGCATCTTTATATTGAGAATTTCAGCCATCAGTTTTTGTTAGTGTTTCTTTATTCTTACTCTGGCTTCATAATTGCTGTTAAATGAAGTGTGCATCCTCTTCGTTTTAACCTAATATAAAACTGCAGATCCTGTAGGGTGAAAACAGGCCCCCTTTATCATGCCTCTCTGGAAGTCTCTCAGCAGGAAAGGACTATAAAAACATGTGCTATGTAAATTGCTGGTAACCACTGACTTTCACTAACTTAAGTAGAATGTAAATTGTCACATATGTGGATTTATCTGCCACTGTGACAAGCTGAATTAGCATAGAAAAACTGAGCAGCCTCTTCCTATTCTATATTAATAATAACAATATAATAAATATATAATCCTATATTTTTTCTATTTCTTTAGAATTTTGGCCATTTTCCTTGAAGGAGAGATTCTGTTAGGTGATTCTCCACTTTATGGTTTGCAAAGGACAGCTACCTGTCAGTTGAATAACTAGAAAAGCTGTTTCTATTTATTTGTCCTTCCTTTCACAATGTTACAGATTTTACTCTAAATTTGTTTAATGTCTTACCATTAGACCACTTCATTTGCAGGAGGGACTCTCCCCTACTCCCCCCCCCCCGCACTGTTGGATGGTGCTCTGGGATGGAATATATGATTTAGCATCCACAAAAATGCTATTGCTTCAGAGAGTTATTTTGAGGTTTTTATTATTTTACTGCTGACCTTTTGATTAGATATCAGCAGCTGCAGGTTGGCCCTTGACAATGCCTGCCCACGGGTATGGGTGTATACCTGCCATCTTTATGGGAATGCCTATGGGTCTGGTGGTAATGGTGGTGGTTCTTTTGCCAGCATTTCAGAAATTGTGTCCCAATCCCTACTGGTATTTCCCCTTCTCTTCCCTTCCTTGCATGATTCCTTATGGGGCCGCTTCCGTAGATGTGCTGCTGTCATTAGGCTTGTTCATAGTCTTGGCTTCATCTGGGATTAGCACATCCAGCTGCATTTCAAAAATGGTGTATTTCAGTTGTAACTCATCACCACTGAGTGGCTTAGTGTTACCATTCTCTCCTTGCTTTTCCTATTCATGCTATGACAGTCACCTTTGCTGATCTCAAAGCGGGTAACTCAGCTTCTATTTGTACTAAATTTCAGGTTTCTTTCAGGGAAGAAACTCTCCTGTTGGAACAGGAAATGGTCATAAACCCCACACTCTTGTAGTGTGAGATGCTTGCGCATCCAACGTGCCCTCACTTGTGTCTGTGAACAGAGGGCGATGCTCTAGTTCTGCCTGTCTGTTATTAAAGACAAGGTTATCACAACTGAGTGCATTTTAGAATGCAAAATGTTTCCTTTTTGTTTTTATTTCAGCCTGGGAACTGAAGGACTCACATTTAATTACTTTGTAGGCTATTTCACTTGAGGTTCCCACTCAGTAGAATAGTGTTAGGATAATAAGTGGGTATATATCCTTAACATGTTTTCACTGACTACTTAAAAATAATTCAGAGCACCACACTATTTAATTCAATGTTAATTTAGCAACATTATCTTATGTCTAAGGCTGTTACTTGCCAACAGCCTGAAATTTGTTTTGTTTAAAAGCAAGCTGTCTCCTATGGTTTTGTTCAGTCAGCTGCATTTCCCTGACCTCTGTATTATTCCAGTAAAACAGGTGCCCTCACTATCTATAAATAGCATTCAAAACAAGCAAGCTGTGTAAAGCCCTATAGTAGCCCTCCTACTATTTGACACCTTTGGAGAGTGAAGAATTTATTTTCAATTTACTTGCTGCTTCCAGATAATACGGCAAATGTCAATATTCTTGCTGTGCTGCTTTTAATCTGCATCTTGCTTAACATGGGTGTTTGTATGGTCTGATATTTTAATGAACTGCTGTACCAAGAATTACCTTACTTTAGTATTTAATAGCAGTTTACTCTTCAGAATGTTAAGAAGTATCACTTAGAGGATGCATAACCTGAGTTGCTGTTTCCTACCAGGCACTCTTTTCAACAGTCCCTCATGGTGATCGTTGACTAAATTTTGTTACAGGATAGACAGTACCTTGACAAGGACTTGTTTGATTAACAACTGGACAACAGGACTAATAATCTAAGCAACCAAAATTAATTTATGAATTCAGTTATGAAATGCAAATCAAAGTATTGTCTTTATTTTTGCAGATGTAGAGACTGCAGTTAAATGAAATCCTACTAAGAATGTGTAAGGTGTGTTGGCAGCTGTTAAGTCATAGTTACTAATTACTGCATCCTAATCAAAACAAGAGCATGTGCCAGAATGTAGGGACTTCATATCCTGCAGATTGAGCACCTGAGAATTTTCCAAGGCTTTGGGATTAGACATAAACCAAAGTTACTTCTTTCTTACCTGTAATATATATAAATGGACACCGTTCTTTTTGTGGCCCTTTGTCAAAATATTACTGTGATTGATTTAAGTGAATCAGTTCCTGTATTTGCTTTCATACCCAGGAAAGGCCATGTGTTTCTTTGAAAACAGCATCCTAAGCTAGTATCTTTGTGGTCTGATGCTACTGGCTGAGAATTCATCATAACGTAGCAATCAGTGCAGGGTCATGCTTCAAACTGCACTTGTCATACCTGCCAGACTTTCACATTTCAGTAAAAATTAAGAGGATGCTTATCTCTTTAAGTACGGTGCTTTGGAATGGGAGAAGCCTCTACACAGTTTGTAAATCACCTTCCTTAACTTTTGTTTCAAAACCACCACCGGGCTACATATTTAACAAATGATAGTTTGGTAAGGCATTGAATTGCTGCAGTTTTTCCCTTGCAAGACTCCCAAGAACACGTAGAACTCACTTGATGGTGTAGGAAATTAAAAAAAAAAAAAAAAAAGGTTTAGCTGGCCTTTACAAATGTATTCTGTCTCTTCTATAGATAAATATAGTTATCTGCAACGTGCTCAATGTAATTTGTATTTGCTCAAGAGAAAATGGAAGAGATAGGAAGTTTTATATAGGAAGTCCTAACACTAATTTTTCAGCTGATCTGGTTAAACTGAAAGGAAACAAATTCAAGAAAACCTCTGACTACTTTTGTGAGTAAAAAAGCTGCCATTCAGCAGGATTCAGCTGCACATCAGTAAGATGTGCTAAGTAGCTTTGATTAGAATTTGCATATTTTCTGATGAACACTGGATATTCTTAGGGATATCTTGAAATCCCAGAACTGACATAAGTGATGGCAATCATACACTTTGTTATCCATCATCCATTTATGGTTTTGCTTAATGTTTTTCTGTTCATACAGGAAACGATATACAAGCTGTGGAACTTAACATGACAAATCCATGCACCGTGATTAATATTCAGATAAAATGAACCTATAACCTGAAAGCTATTTACATTATATACAGTTTTCAAAGAAAATCAGTTCTTGGCTGTGAATGCTTTAAAACAAACAAAACCCCCTCTTGATTGGTAATAATTACTTCACTGTGAGCCCTGTTTATGAATGCTGATTCCAGATAGTTACATAGAATGTATGTGATTGCTTTGACAGAAAAATCAGTGCTATATCAAAAGGTGATTTCCCCTCCCC
>JANIJG010025299.1:0-38533 GCA_024611175.1 Megaceryle torquata
TACAGTTTAAATAACTGCTGGATTCAACAATTAATATTAAAGTGCACAGACAGAGCTTCACTGCTGATAGACGATCGTGTTTTCTCCGGAAGAGAACAGTGGTGCTTTGCAAAGCAGAGCTGAGTTTACATAAAAATGACAAAAGCAGATGCTATCACTTTGATACGGAAATACATTTCTAATACTAAGCCCCAGCTGGAAAAAAAACAGAAGGATTTCTCAAAATAAAGTGATATTCCAGCCTGTGTTTCTTCAAGGACAGCAAAATAACTGCTACAGATGTATATTAAAGGAGGAGTATTGGTCTCTGACATGGAAAACTGTCACTTTGACAAGTTGAAATTGGCTCATTAAATTAGCACAGATCTTGAGATAACTGAGAATTCAGCAAAACACCTCAGCAGCAGTGCAGACAAACATCAACGTCAAAGCTTTGCCTGCCTGTGGGCTCCTGCTTCTTTCTGAACGAACAGAGGCCAGGAGCACTGCTCTGCTGTGGCTAGGGTGCAGCCTTGGCCTCCTCCAAAATTCAAGCAGAGAGAGGGAGAAGCCACAGTTCAAGGCTTATGTTCAAATAGCAGCAGAAGAATGGCAGAAAATCTACAGCAGTCAACACAGGCAGCGGTTCATCTTTCTTCTGAAAGAATAACAAAACCATCCAAAAATCTGTCCTTCCCAGAGGTTAAACTTCACAAGGAATACCAATCTGTTGTTTGTTAAAGGCTCCATTTCACTTGTGTTTAATTCTCTATGAACAGCACCTGCCGCTGCCACCCCAGAGCCCCCCCAGCTCAGAGCAGAGCTGTGCAATCGGTTTGACGGGCAGTGAGTTTAGTGCTGCCTCTTCCATCTCTTCGCTTTTTGGCAGGGGTAGGGCTTGTCTCAAAGCCCATTCAACCTTACATAGAACACTACATTAGCCACAGAGAATGAGCAATGAACTGGCTCTGTTTTGCCCTCTTAGGGCAAATGAGGGAGAAAAATCCTGCTGTCCCATCTCTGCTCTCCTGGTTACCTAATTATTTATTCAAAAATGGAAAACTCAAGAGGTCCTGGGAGTTACCCTCCCTACCAGCAATAGCTTAACACCACAGCTCTACTTTTGGGTCAACTCCTACAGCAGAACATAGATTCTGACTAGACATACTCTGTTTTAAATCTACTTAAGGAAAGATTCAGTACATTCTCTCAACTTGTCTTCACTAATTTAGTCTGACCTTTTCCTTGTGTTTCTTTCAGTGTTTAGAAATACGACAAATTGTTTCAGGTTTTGTTTTCTTTTTTTCTTTCCAGTTAGCAAGAAAATCAAATTACTCTAAACTAATTTAAAAATGTAAATACCGCACCAAACTAACCCTTGATATCTTGCTTTGGCTGTCAATAAAAAAAAAATTCAATTATTTACACTGCTTTAGTCACACAACAAAAGAAACATTGCTTTGCAAGATGTAGAGTGTTGTATTCCTTCAGACTACAAAAATAAACGATTGTCACAATAGGAAAGAAAATTTGCTATAATTCCTCAAATAAATAAAAGCTTTTAACCACAACAGGTTAAAATGAGCAATTTTGATATTCATTCAGTAATACAGGTAGAATCAAGTCCTAGTTTGATTCTCAGGGTCTAACAAGAGCCTTTAGACACCCTCTGCAAGTCAGGAAATAGATGTCAGCTGAAGCTCAGTCACCTTCTCCTTTTCACTGCATAGGAGGAAAAGGATCCCATGGAAGAGAAGCCCTTGCCAGGACTCCACAGTCCAACCAGGTGGCCCTGATATGCACTGGGACATTCCTGCTGTACCTCTATGATAGCATGAAGTCCTGTCAGGAAACATAACAGTACTGGTAAATCGCTATATAACCTCTGAACTTCTCCATTATTTACCACTGTTTTGGCAGCAGAGACCACCTTTCTCCAGCTTGGAGATTTCCTAGGTTCCAGAGAGTGAGAAGCAAAGCTTCTGCAGTGGGCTTGAAACTCAACAGCACAGCCAAAAAGGGGCCATTAGTGAGGAAGGACACACAGGACCCTAATAGCAACCTAACCTTACCAACTCACCCCCACACCTTTGACTGGACCAAACAAGACGTTTTTCACAAGTGATTTTCCATCTAGGAAGCCCCAGAGAACATTCTCCTTTTGGGACTGATCTTGTAGGTCTTTACCCAGAGCAATATATGTCTTTAGAAGCAAGCAAGAGATTAAGTTTTTTCCAGTTGTAGCAAATGAAAGAGTCTGAAATTTTTTCCCTATTAAAAATAATTGACATGATTTATCTTGCCACAAGCTTTTATGCTGCTGTAGCTGGCCTGCAATCATATTGAGATAACAGCTTGTAGTTACCAAGATTTACAAGTCACACGCTACAAAGAATATGCTCACAGAGTGATGCAGAATTGGTGTTATGCTGCCTGTGAAAGATTGGAAGCATTGCACAAAACTCGGGTGGAAAGCATAGCCTTCAATCAAGGAGCACAAGTAAAGTGGAAGATTTTCTTATCCAAAGACAAGCCCAACCTTCTCATCTCTTAAAGGAAGCAATTAAGTGAAAAGTAGGAAGTTCTCCATTTGAAGCAACAACGCACTGCCTGTCTGCATGTGCTGAGCCTGTGGTTCAGCTGAGAGCATGGACATGGGAAAAATTCACTACAACAGTACAACTTGTTTGTCAATTGAGTAGCAGTAAGTGAACATGAAGGCTCTTTACACCTCACAGCTGGGGCAGTCTGATAGATTATAGCTTAACCACCATGAAAGTTTAAGCCAGCGTGAAGTTGGCTTACAGTAAAGCACTTGATTTTATGAAGAGAGGGAGCTAAGAGCCTCCATGAGCCATCACCCAGCTCACAGCAGCACTTGAACTTGTGTGCCAAACACAGAGCACTAGGGACAGGATGTCTGCTATGGGTACTAGCTGGGAGGACAGTGTCTAGCAGCCACCAGCCTCATTTAGAGGCTATGTGAGGAATAGCTTAACAAAACCTCAGTTATTTGCATCTCAGTTGCTCTAAATATGCTCCTGATGGAGATCTCTGTTTCCTCAGATGATCTATTCCACTGCTGGATGCTGGGTACAGACTACACAGAGGGATTGACTATCCCTTCCTCAGGCATAGAGAAACAGAAAAGAACCAAAAGCAGGTGTTGGTCAGGTGTCCCATAAAACTATGCTCTCTTTATACCAAATATTGATGTTCTGAGATCAGAATATGGAATAATCCTTCCTGACAATGCCATATTTGAATAACATTCATATTTTTGCTTGGTTCCTGTGTGAAATATGGACATTAAAGCACTTCTTTAAAAGCAGACAGGACACAGCTTATCGTAGGTCCTCTGAAACTTTAGGTACTAATTCATACAATGCACATGTATTATACAGAGGATATTAAAAATCTACTTAAAAGCAGATTTGCCTCTAAGCCCTGGATGAATTTCCTTTAACAGACTTTGATTCACAGATTCTATCAGGACTAAGGGATAATCTCTTCTCACCTGTTAAAGAGCACAGCCCCTCAGATGTAGGGAGCAGCATACTAAAGACATACAATCCTCATCAGAAGGACTTCGGTATAAACATGATACTGCTTTGTAGTTTGTTTCCATCTCTAGACACTCTAGATTATACCTTTTCCTTTGATAGACTACAAAACAAAACACACACACAAAAGAATATAAGCAAATAATTCAATTTACGTAAGAACAGGGTTTATGGGGGACTTTTACAGCCTGAACCTCAGAGGATTATGACTAGTACAAAAGAACTGCTTGATACCACGCTGGTCGTAGAAGGCACATTACAAAACACTATACAGCAAGAGGCAGCTCAAAGGCAATTCAAACAATCTAAAAAGTCAAAGAACTGTTTTACTAGGGGAAACCATCAAATGATTCACACTGAAAGCAGAAATCCCTTTCACTTTAATTTGCACCTATTTTCAACACCAGCATTTGTTCAGGAAGAAATTCTTCACTGTGAGGGTGGTGAGGCACTAGAAAAGGCTGTCCAGAGGGGCTGTGGATGCCATCTCCCTGGAAGTGTTCAAGGCCAGGTAGGATGGGGTTTTAAGCAACCCGGTCTAGTGGGAGGTGTCCCTGCCCATGGCAGGGGGTTGGAGCTGGATGATCTTTAAGGTCCCTTCCAACCCAAATGATTCTGTGATTTTTAGAACTGGTCCTGCTTAGTCAAAAGTTTGCTTTCCAGAGACAGGATCACCCAATGTGACCAACATGCTTACATCTGCAAGAACATCATGACCTCAAGAAGGGTGTCTAAACAGGGAGAACCTTTGGGGTTATAAAGGATGAGGGTCTAGTTCCAGTATAAATACAAAAATATCAAAGCATAAGGGGAGAGGGGAAACAAAAAATAATCTAGAAACCACTAAGACAGTATATTGCCTTGCATACAGCCTGCTGCAAAGACAGGCACAAAGTACCTGTAAAATTTTTCCCATTGGAAAATTCTGATCAACAGAAATATTTTTCTATAGGTAAAAAAGGTTATAATTTATATTTTCCCAAGTTTATTAGAAAACACTTAAAATATGGTGTCAATATCAAAGTGGAAAATGTATTTTTAGCATTTCAAATCTTTTGCTCAAATAGCTTGATTCTTTCCAAACAGCAATGTTTGAAACTATTTACTTCATAAAAATGTGGGTAGTGTTTTAATTGGAATCAAATCAAGTGGCATTTTGTTGCTTGAACACCACATCAAGGTGCACTGACTTTTCTAAAAGTGAGAGCCATAAGAGCTTACATAAAGATCTAAAAGGAAATAACGATAAGTGATTTAAAGGAAAGGAGACAGAATCAGAAATAGAATAAGCGGGGGGGGGTAAGGAAGAAAAAAGATACTGAAATGGAGTGAAAACCAAGAGAAGGCAGCCGGTAATCTGGCTACATCGTGGTCCTTTCACTAAATCACAGCCTGGCACTCTCCTAAGGGTGGTTTGGGAGGGATGGAAATACAGTGTGCAACCATACACTGCATGCTTGCTGTCCACAGCCAGCCCCCAGTCAGGGCATCTCAATTCCCTTCTCACCACTGTCTCTCAGCTCTTGTTCACACCACCTTTCAAGTGGGGAACTTGGCAGAGCCCACAGTTAGCTTTTAGGACTCAAATGACTCCAACTCAAACTGGAATGACTATCACAAGCATGAGATAAATATCTAATAACTGCTCTGAACTCGTTCAGTGTGTTATTAACAGTAGAAAATCAGCACTAAACAATTACCAAATCTGTCCTCGGGGAAAGGGGGAATGCAAAACTTTTCTAACCAAGACACCGAAGAAGATCTATTCCACCTTGACATGATGCACTTAAGTATCTTATCTGGCAGCTCTTCTGACTCCCAGTGTGCTGTGACAAAATGAGATATGCATGGTGGAGTATCACTAATGGTCTTACATTCAGTGCTCTGCTTTCACCTGGCTATGAGTGCCATCCTTCTCTGCTGTGGATACAGATGGGTTTATATAGGCAGAGGGAAGGTCCTGCTATCACGTAGCCCTGGGAAAGCCAGGAGTTCCATGGACACTCCTTCACTTAGCAGTGGTCATTGTGAATTACCCTAGTGCCTTAAGATTTCAGTAAAAGAAAAAATGGCAGTGGAGGGGACAGAAGAGTGTCACCTCACTCTTAGGCACTGAATAGTCTCAGAGACTGCTATCAGTGGTGTTCTGGCTGTGTTAATTTCCTCTTCCAAAGTTAGCATTCAGACATTCGCTGGCTTTTGTCTATTGCTGTCATCAAGGCATTTGCATGCACTAATCCATGACAAATGGTTTCATTTGATGCACATCTGATTTCCTTGCCTGCCAACTAGGAAGAGATAATAGAAATACCAAGAGAAACTAAATTAGAACTAAAGGAGTCATCTATTTGTTGGAGAAACTCAAAACAAGGTTAAGATAAACACCAACCAGGCTGCTGACATAATGGAGAAAGCGCTGAGGTTTCAGCCATGGAAAGACAGTTTGTAATTACCTAGGGGGAAAAAAAAAAGGCCAAACAAAAGTGCTGCATTTTAAAGCCTCACAAAAATGTTATATTACTACAGAAATAACTGTACTACAGCTGTGGGAGCTGGCTTAGACACAATCATTCTCTGTCACATCCTGCCCTGGCACACTGAAACCAATTACAAACTCAAACCCCTCTATTATCTTCAAACTCATCTCTGGAGTTTTTGTTTCAACACACACTAGTGACTTCTGGTTGACTGACCAGCCAAATTGAAAGCATCCCATAGATGTAACCAACAAGAGGAATTTCATGAGTTAATGATATTCACAGCAAACAATGTTAATGTAGCCCTGATAGCTTATGGATTTAAGCAATATTTTTAGATAAGGGAAATACCTTTAATAAAAGCAGCAGAAAACGTTGATTTGGGGGAAAAAAACCAACCAACTTCTGTAAACTTTAGACCTAGCTTACATTCAGTGCTTCTGCAAACCAAAACAAGAGCTGGTACCAGCCAGAAGGACACACGAGACTTTCCTCATGTTTGCATTGGTATTGAATTTGAAGTCTGGGAGAGGTCTTGATTTATTTTGGAAAAGAGGCATCCACTGGTGTATCTGAATATATGTTTCCAGGCAGGCTTTATTAATTCATCAGGATAATGACTTGGTTTAGGTAGCTGCTGCAATTAATTACCTTATGCAGGTAATTTTTTATATTCCTCATTGGGAGAAAGGCAGAAAAAAAGAATGCACAGACAGCAATTTTAGGTTTTTTTACCATTACAGTTTCAGCTTAAGAAACCGACTTCTCCAAAAGAACACAAAGCCCTCAAAATTCTCCCCTCAGTTCTGATAACACTTACATTAAAACATGAAATAGGTTGATATTCAAAACCTTCTGAACTCTAACATTAGTTGGCTTTGAAATGCATGACAGAAAATATAGAAATTAGTATATCACAGAACTACAACTATATATTGTATTCATCTCATTAGTATAGAATATATTTTTATAGTTGTATATTAGCGTATTTTGCCTTCCTTATCCAAAGAATCTTTAGCCAAATCTGAAATCAAGCTAAAGTTTTTCTCTGAAATGCATTTTTCAAAATGCACAGTTCTGAACACTACCTTACTTCAAGTTTATTTGTTACTTGATCTCATTTCTGCTTGCTGTTAGGTTTTACTTAAATTCAGAATGTGTGCATTGCTTGTTAATAAGTTTGTGTAGACAAATATATATAATATAGATATTGTTCCATCCTAGAATCTGTTCAGCTGTGTTATTGATGACTTCTGGGCAGCATGTAAGGGAAAAGGTTCTAAACAAGAGGTACCCTTCACATCTTCACATTCTTTTAAGAAATAAACATATAAATCAATGAAACCAATTTTCCAAATAAACTATCCTTGCTTGCTCCCAATCACTTAAACATAATTAACTCTAGTTTGTTTTGGCAACCAATTAATGTCATGATCAAATATAAATAGACTGCAAGAAAAGATTATAATTAATCTTTCCTTAACAATACAGTAAAATTACACCAAAGCTTTGCTTGCCGGAAATATTTAACAGCATTTTTGAAGAGCATTAATGAGAACAATAAAAGAGATAATAAAGTTTTATCAGTGTGTACAGTTAAGATCTGAGGCTCTTGCCTGCACTCATGCTGATCTATAGAGCCTGTTGGCTGCTGACATGATTTACAACATAGGAATTACGGTACTAAGTTCCCCACTTCCAAATAAACTGACACGTATGTTCATAGGTGTTTTCTGAACAAGTTCTCCATCAACTTAACTTTCACTCACTCATAAGCTAACCGCAGAAGTGATTTTTGTCTGAGCATTCACAATGAATGCTCTTGATTCAGATTTGGCAACTAGAGAGAAAACAAAATTAATCCAATAGGAGCTTTGGATCATGCATGAGGATAGATTAAATGCATATTTTGATCTGAACCAGCAGCTGTCCTAATAATCAAGAGACAAGTATCACCACTTAAGCTCCTTTTTAATTGCCTATTCATTTAGTGAGAGGTAAGGCACATGACAGATACACAAATAAAACTCCACAGCTCATAGAAGCATTAATGCACAATTTTAAAAAGCACCCAGCACAAGCAGCTGTTGGTGGGAGCTGTGGTGTAGAGCTGACTACTCCCAGATTACTTGTAGCTCAAGGACATGGCAGCAGTGACAGCACCCTGGTAGAAGGAAATTCAGTCATCTCAGATAACAGATGGTCCATGTATTGCACTTAGTGATTGTCAAGGAATCATTTTTACATCATCCAAAAAACTAGTAATGTCCTTCACTCCTGCCACCTACTCAGCTCTCAAGTAAAGATGTTCTCTCAAAGTAAAACAAGAATTATAATGAAATACTGTGACATAATTACTGATTATCATATGATAGCAACAGTGGTCCTGCACCTGCTGTCACTGAAGTGACCTTTCAAGAAGGGCAGGACTGGTTTCTTCACCCACTGTAAAGGAAAAGGGGCAGACTGTTCTGAAAGGAATACAGAAGGCAAGAGAGAAATTTCAGATAAAACTTCAGAATAGATCATAGAAATAGGTTTCATATATACATACATGGGGCTTTGTAACTTCATTCAGCTTAATTTACATCCCCAATTCCCCACTGTGCATCACTGACTGATTCTCATAAATCTAGAGTCCAACTGCTCTTCAGTCCTCCTGGTCCCCGCCTAGAACACAATGAAAAGAAATCTCCAGCACCACTCCCATGCAAAAAAAAAAAAAAGTTTAGCTGAAGAGAACTGTTCTGTACAAAGCATCCGAAAATAGTAAAAATGTTGAATCCCATCAGGAAAATAAATCTTGCTCACAGCAAAGGTTGATTTCACAGCAGAGTGGAAAAGAAAACATTCAGAAGGAAATACAAAGATTATAGGCGGGATAGGATAAAACAATATGAAGCTTAATGGAAGAAAACACATCTATCTTATGAGGAAATGCGCTTGGATATTGCCTTTTAAAATATAAATGAGCCTTAGCCTAAAGTAGACTAATCATTAAAGGCAAGTTTCTGATGTTATCAGCAGAAATACTTCAGTGCAGAGTAACATAGTTTGCCTTTGGGGTTTATATTTGTAGGTGCCAAATTTTCCCTGGGACTTAACCACCACAGTATGAATTCTCAGTCTTCGATACCATGACAGCAAGCTACGTGTAGTGGAGTGCACTAAAAAGTCCCTTCATGACTCACCAAGGCCCCATGGCTGCACTTGGAGGTGGAGGCTCAGCACACAGGTGTGGGAGAACTTGCCTGCTAGGGCCATCGCAGCAAGAGGCACTTTTCAGTCCCTATTTTCCCAGAGCATCTTTTGCCATGCAAAGAGGGACGTGCTTTGTACCTGCCTATGTGGCTGCCTGCAGAGAGGCCTGAGGGAGAGCTGAAGTGCCATGGGATGGGGACAGGAGCATGAGCAGGAGGAAGGACAGAGCAGGGAGGACAGAACAAAGCATAGATACTGCCAGTGCAAACCACATTAAGGAGGCACATCCTTTCTCTTGAAATACCACTGTTATCACCTTGCCATTGCTCTTTTGCACAAGGTGTGTTGCAAAGGTGATCACAGGGAGCACTTTCAGCAGCTCCTGTGGAGCCACACCAAGCACAGTGGTCTGATCAGTGCCCCACTGCACACCTTGGCCATGCTGTTCTTCACAGTCCATCGAGCTGCGACACCTGCTACCCCTCAGATTGCTCTGTCTCCCTGGATCAGAAGTAACAAGGCATCACATTCAGCAGCATGACTGGTGACAGCTTTCCTGCTCCTGCAACTGAGCTGTGAGCCTTGCAGCTATAGACCCTTCTCCTGTGAAGGACAGGTGTCCTCTTGCCTGTGACCCCCCCACCAAGTACTGGCTGCTCTTTGGCAATGCCTATCTACCCTTTCCCCATTACCCAAAAGATAGGAACCCATTAAAGTAACAACTTACAGACCCCAGAAAAAAAGCCCCCAAACCATAGATAACTCTCTGGGTGCAAACACACGCTACAGCCATGTACCCTTCCATTCTCTTTTGCAAGTTCACTTTTTCAGAAATAAATAAAAATCCCAGGGTGCAATACTTCTGGTAAAGTCTGCTGCTGTAAACTAGCATATCACACAAGCACAGGAGGCAATTCATCTCTGTCATGCTGCTAGCAATCCTACCTCATCCCTAAGTGTTGATTTTACATCAGTTCTCTGCTTACACAACATACATATGAATGGTAGAGTCTGCATACACCCAAATGTATTTTGTATGTGACCAGGAACACAGTAGGTACTTCCAACCTGGATTTCTTGACTTTGCAGTTGGTAGTTTCACTTTTTCAAGATGAGACTGCAAAGGTCAGAGGTATATAACAGAAAGGTATCACTAGAGATATTTCCAGTGAGTGACTGGTACAGCTCATTGTGAGCTGTTTTTTTCTGATTGTGAACAAACCAGGATTGATATGGTGCTTCCTGTGTACTTACTGGTGTAAATGAAATGTGAATCAGGCCTTAGAGCTCATAGACTTGTTCCTTTTAATTAACACAGCAAGAAACACCAGTTGCCAGCTTTCATGCCCATGACGTGATCTGCTGGACACTGGTTAAGCTGTTGCATGGCTATCTAGACATCGTATACTGAAGGCAACAGTTTGCATTCACACCACATGATTACTGGAATACAATTTTTTGCTAATCATATAAATATATACATTTATATATTAATTACCTAGTCCTACACTTGCTAGCAATAGCAAAAGCAAGAATCCTGATGAATCAATCAATTGTTCTACAAAGTGAAGACAATGTATTTTATTCATTCATTCCTGAGGATTAGATTCAGAACATTTGTCCCAGTCTGTTTTGAACTGAATAACCACATATATAGGGTATATGAAAGCAGCAAACCTTTTGTAATGTGAAAACACGCAGCTTCCCAAGGCTATAAAAATCAGTGGGAAGGCCAAGATCTGAACTAAGAAATTTTTTGCTCACAGCCTCAGACTCAAGTTTCCACAAAGTGCTGTCTACCGAGAAACACGCTCAGAGCATCCTTATGCTGATGGTGCTTGTTAGTTTACGTAGACTCGCTTTGAGACTGATTTTTCTCCTTGCAATGAGGTCTAGAGAATCACTTCTTTTAATAGGCACATCATTAACTACTGTTGCAGTAAAACATACTTCATGTTTAGTAGACATACGATTCCAGCCTTGATTCAGTCCATGATTTCTTCCCCTGAATAGGCCTATTTTTAATTACCATATTTGCTAATGTCAGCGTTGCTACAGTAGGTACATGTTTCCGCATCATCTTTACACCATATGCAAGACTAACCTAGCATCCTTACTGTACACCTAATTATTGTGCTCAAACTTACAGGTAAATCTAATGTGCTTTCCTATATTTATAAGCAACACGTGGCCAGTGCTGTCCACTGTGATTCAATACTAGCTGATGGTCCTCACTAGAAGTAAAACACTCATTTATGGAACAAAGCCAGGAAAATTTGCTAAGAATTGCATGATTTAAAGGGTGGTGGTTATTTTTTATTTCTTAAACTGGAATCCTTTACTCAGTTGATACTTTGTTGTCTTACCAAAGCCAGCATCTACTTCCTACCTCTGGGCAGGGTCAATCCTGTCAATCAGATGATCAATGGACTATCACAGGCACTCAGCTAACTCTGCAAATCACAACCTGTCCACTCTAATCCTCAGGCCAATTCAACAGCTCTACAACTGGGTGTATCAGAGTCTAAAGCAGCCAGTGCTGAATTCTCATTACAGCTGTTTCTTATTAAATCACACAGAAATGCTTGGAAAAAAAAAGGAGGAAAAAATAGAGATTCATTTCCACAAAGTTATTTCCTGTGAATATTTTCATATGTCCTTTGCCTAACAACTTTCTTGAAAATGAAATATCATCAGAAAAAGCCTTCAGAAAGCCATGTGTACATACCCGAGGGGAATTGTACTACAATGGTGTTCAGCTACCTTACTCCAAAGGTCTCCTCCAGATCCCAGCAAAGAAGCTTGAAAAATCTACCCTGCCAATCTCACCTATCAGAGTCAAAAGGAACAGCCACCAATAGTTAAGGGTACTTAACACCCACATTCAAACTTTTCATTGTGTTAATAACAAAAAAAAATGATTAACAGGTACAAACAATAAAGCAGCATCCATCTTATATTCAAGCAATATTTACTATGCCCTTATCTTTGCTGGCCTGCCAACATCTCAGAGAAAATAAAGGTGCAGTCAATTAAAATACTGTCACGTAAAGTGGTTTATCGCATTTATTTTCAGATTCCTACCTTCTGCTAAGTGCTAAGTCTTCTAACTGAATAAAGCACTGAATTATAAAACTGAAAAAATTATACTACACTGAAAGGGAGCTTTAAACTTCTGTGATTGTACTTATTGTGTAGAAATCTATTTCAACCCATTCAGACACTAGCTTAAGAAAGTTTCAGAAAAAAAAAAGGCAGCTCAGAAATATCTGATGGTAACCTAACCTTTTCATACAGAGCCCTCAGTTTCCAGTGTTTCAAAACTGGATTAACTGCAGTAGTAGAGATGGGTATACTCACTGTGCTAATCCACTGAGTTAAGTTCAAGTTTATTATGTTAAATACACTCCATGAGGATTTTCTTTTGTCTGCACCTTCCTGTGCTCAGTGAAGCTCTTCTATTTATGAAGTATGAGAAGCACAAGTTGGGGGAGAATCTGCCTTTTTAATTACCTTGTACCAAAGTAGCCCCACAATGAAGCTGAGCAGCAAAAAAATCTCTTTAGAGCATCTCATTAACTATGGAAGATCATGAACTGAAGGAAAAGGTATGCTGAGCATGCTATTGATTACAGCTATATTTGCCATGATTCAATAAGTTGAAATTTCATATATCAAATATTAAATTACTGAAATTATGCACTGGCTCATCTGCATCCATTTTTTATTCACTTTTATTTGGCTGAACATTTTAATCTTACTTACACAGTGACTAACTAAAAGTAAATGACGCATTCCTAATATTATAAATATGAAAAATAGGGTGTGCTCAGAGACTGCAGTTGAATACATTAAAATCACTCAGTTTGCTATTTAACATATTTCCATCCCTTTTATGCACAACCTTTCACATTCAGTTGGCAGACTGCAAATTCATGGCCTTATAAAAAACACTGTCTTAATTTTCTGTTGTGACAGCAGAAATTGTCCAAAATCCCTAACAGTTTCCTAAAGGACACTCGCTAGCTGGTACTTCCCAGGTGCAGCACAATCTGAATCTGAGGTGAACATCATGTCAAATTCCACTCATCTGTCAATGTAGTGGATTATTTCTTGAGAGACTGAAATTGGCTGCCTGGGATCAGAACACCATCAATCTTATTCATGTAGGGTGCAGAGAAGCTGCCTCAGAAAGGCTCACAAGAGGGAAAGCTTGGCTGTTTCTAAGTAGGTGATGAGGCAGCTGTAAAACCTTCACTCTATCTGTATCACATCTGAGTGAAAGATTTTGTCATTTTTCACATTTCCCCAACACTTGGTATGCATTCAGTGTCTTGCTGTTCTTGCTTCATAAAAAAGGTGATTTTTCAAGCTTAGGCAAATGTTGCAGAGCTCTGAATCCACACAGCTCTCATTTTTTCTCATAATGTCACTTGTTTCAGCTGATTTTACAAAATGAGATTACATTTTCTTTTTACCTCTTTAGCTGGCCTGTTTTTTCCTATTTCCTTCACTGGGGAACAGACACAAATAACCGGCAGCATTACTTACAATTGCATTGTAATGAATATTTTGTTCATTTCTCTGCAAGTCCCAAATATGAACCTCGCCACTCAACTTCAAATACTTTCCAACTTCCAGTGTTAGCTAGTAAAGATAACAGCATTAGTCCGTCTAATGCTCTAACATAGATACCACGAGCTGGTCTGTCAAAGATTCAGGTCTAGCCCTCTGTACTATGCATATTTTATTACAAGAAAGCAAGACAATGCCAATACCTATGACTTTTTAACAAGGAAAGTAGTTGGGAAAACCGAGTCATTAAGGTTGATAAAGACTTGCAGTTCAAGACTGTCCATCTTTGAAGGTATGCCATTAGATCAAAAAAACATTAAAGTATTAGTTGCCACATTGTTAAATGATTCATCACTACAAGTTAACATTTTCCATCTTTCATTTCTAAAGCTGTTAAAACCTCTCCCACCTTCCTTTGGATTCAGATTTGTTAAGTGACATTCTTGGCCCCTCTAATTTAAACCAGATGATAATACTGTGCTAGAATATGCCAGCTCCATTTTTAACACAGCACATTCTTCAGAGTGCGATTAACAGCTGAAAAAGTTACATGATCCATTTCTACTAATAAGAACACAAAACTACTAATGGGGAGTCTCTGGCTCATGACAAAGTGAGCTGCATTCTCCACTGCTAACCTGTGGAATTTATTCCAACTTTACAGGCATTTAACTCCATTGAAAGACAGACTCAAATTCTCATCTGGGCTGCACTTTTACAACCCCATCAATTTTCAGAGGTAAACTTGAGAACCTTAGAATAACCATGTCTCATTTATGCTGAGGGAAACACCCAACCTCCACTCAGTAAACACTAGTGACTATGGGTGAGACTCGGTGTGAGTATTTTAAGTAATAAACCCATGTCCAGTTTGGGTCAGACAACTGCAAAGTTATCCAGACCTGTGCTGTCACAATGTCTTTCCAAGTTATACACTAATTGCAGAACTGCACAAAATGGGGAGAAGGGGAGATAGAAATAAGGGCAGGGGAAGAAACTGAACCGTTATGGGATTCCTGTGTTGGGAAGTTCTTAGAAGATGACGTTAAAGGATGAATATTCCAACATCAGATTGGCAAAGCACAACACATGTTAGACCGACAGAAAAAAAAAAAGGATGCTGTGCAATATAAAGGCAAGCAACTCATGAAAGTTAAATGATAAAAAAGATTAAGATTATTCAATCATTTATCAAGACAGACACGAGCACGGGCAGAGAGCCTGCAATCTTACGGCATCCCACAGCTGATCTCAGTCCTACCTGGTCTGTGCAGGTGATGCTGCTGGAAAGTGTGATGGAGGGACCCCTGACAGAGCAGCATTGCACAAGCACTTATCCACAAATACAGGACCCAGGACATTGCAGAGACCACTGCCATTCTCTAAACAAAATATTAGACAGACATTATTATCCATTGCCTCACAGCACTCAGTAGTCAGCTTCCATTACAATAGTATTTTAATTTTTTTCTTTTTTTTTTTCCTCCTTTTGTTAAATCTCTTTTGTCTCTAGGATATTATTCCCCTCTGCAGGATGCAATTGTCATACAACAAAGGTCACGTCCAAAAAGCACAGCTGAGGTAATAAGATGTCAACACAGGAGCCTGGATAACTTTAATAATTTAGTGGTAAAAATGAAACTGTAATGATCCAAGGACTAAAAAAAATAAAACCCAATATAAATAGAAGGCTGGAAAAATGTTTCCACATCAGTCTATAGCTGAATTTACACACAAGTTAAAACATATAAATAAAAAAAAATACCCACATGGCCAGCTAAAAATCCATGGTGTCCAGACAGTATCAAAACTATTTTAAACACATTGCAGATAGGCATGCAACATCCTCAGACACCCGAGATGCATTTCAAAAATACTCCATCTGTGGAACTGTAAGGTTAATACTGACCAGAATGTAACAGTTTATTGTTATTTTTTTACTTTTGTGAGCATTAATTAATTAATCATAATCCTGTCTGCTAAACAAAGTAATTGTTGCTCAGACTTATGTTCTAATCCCTGACGAAATTAGCTTCCTTTTGCTCAACCTGTGCATGTAAAGGAACTGGAGTACGCCAGGACTGAATTTCATACGTACTTTATAGAAGATTTGATCTTTTCACAAAGCAGACTCTGTCAAAATTTTAAAATGATTCCTATTACAAAGGGAAGGGGCAATTTCTTTGTCTCCTGGTGCTGGCATCCTTGGCCATCCAATACAGACAACTGTGATTTTTTCATACTTGTATTCATCATTGTACTAACTGGCTAAATTTCCCTCTGACTTTTTAACTTCAACAGCTCTTTCCCAATGCCTGCAAGGACTGGGAGGTTTGCAAGGCTCAGCTACGCTACACATCGTCCAGTTCCCTTAACAACACCTTCTGCTGCATTTCATATTGCCAAATTAATCAAACTTCAGGCACTCTCCTTATTCAGCCAATGACGTGATGCCATTTTCTATCTAATAACCCAATCAGCTGAACATCATTTTCACAGAGCAAGAAAGACTTTGAAAGATTAAATCTCTCATGTAGAAAGATCATGTCTTTACACAAAAAATAAAAAAAATAACAAGTCTGCATGTGGTATATCAGGGGGATTTCAGCAGCAGGAAAATGAACATTAAAATAGTGAAATACATTGGTAATTAACTATATGCACATAAAGTATTTCACCCCAGTTTTAAAGCAGCAAGCAGTCTTTGGGAAGCTTTTTAAGTCTAACTAGTTGAAAAGACCCACAAACTGACAAGTATAATTAAGAGAAAATACCAAAACATTATTTTGATCAGCATAAGGCTCTTCCTTTCTCTGTAGTGAGTGTTTGATGCACTGCTTAGCATATAATTAATTTCCTTTCTGATTGTTTACTTCTCAGTATACTATGTACTTTTTCTCCTCTTTTTTTAGACCTATTTATCTTGCAAAATAGATTCAATCCCCTCAGATCAGGGAGCTCCCAGTAGGCTTCCTGGATCTTCAGGAATTAATGCCTTCTTGTTATATTTGGTGCTCCCATGCTTTTTATACAAAAAGGTGAGAGGGAAAGATGACTCTCATCTAGTGACATTTCAGCTATTCGGGTTAAACTGAACTTTAAAATTCCTAGCCAAACAGTGAAGCAAAACTTCTACAGTCTGCTAAATGCTCCCATGTCTTTCCTCCAGCATCACATTCTTAACCACATGGACATCAGATTGACTTAAGCCACACAGGATTTATTATTAGCTCCCCAACTTCTTTTTTTTTTCTAATAAAAAAAATATTTCTCACACTACACTATTTCAAACTACCTTTGCTCAAACCCCAGCATTTCTTACAAACATTTCTTCATGCACTTGTTTGTCGGCAAACTGCTGCCACATACACAATTTTATGCACAGATCATCTTATCATTAGTACAGAACCCCAGCATTGAGTATTCCTCCAGTTATTATCTGATGAGTTCCAGATCTGGTTTCTGAATCTTAAACCCTAAAGAAGCTCCTTACCTGAGTAATCCAGCCAAGAGCAGAGCACTCTATTAGTGTTCATTGGAAAGATCTAACACTTTTTTAAATCCATCTGTATCACAATAGGGGATTTTTAATAGCTTCCCAATAATCTTCTTTATCAGGATTAAAAAAAAAAAAAATAAAAAATCTCGTTACAAATCCTGTTCCCAGAGTAAAGAAGACATCTGAGCTCTCAGACTCTGCCGTCAGAAAAGTGGCCAAGGTTTGAGGGGTGGAAACCTTCTCATTTTCACCTTTAAATCATCTCCTAGCATCACCTTCTGCTTGATGAGACCTTTGAAGTGATCTTGAGATAATTTGCAGCTTCCAGGATACTTAAGGACGAGGAACAGTTTATGTTTAACAAGAGAGCAGCCTCACTCCAGCGCGGGCAGTGCAGAGTAAGGCAGCTGTACGTACACTGCTATACGATGCTGTAAGTACCGTAGCCTATTTCAATACATCCCTGCTCGGGAAAGTATCACATGCCTTAAAGCGACACAGCCCTCGTTTGAAAGCCCCAGCCAGGCACTCCGCTAGTCACCGGGGCTTAGCAACTAGAGCTGCATTTAAATACTGGCACTCACTCCGACTTTGCACAGAGCAGAAGAGCAGCTGGTTTCGTCCGCGAGGAGCAGGTATGGATGGGCAGGGGAGGGTGGAAGAGCCACTGGTGGAAGGGCAAAGCCGTTGGAGAGAAGGACTAAACGCCCAATGAGCAGTCTGGGAGAGGCGTTAGTTCTGCCGGCACGGGCTTTAATCCCCAGGCGTTGTTCTTGCGTTTATTCACAAGAGGCAAGTGAGACTAAAAGGAATCTCTTCCGTTTCATAGGAGAGCAGCACATGCTTGTGAACAGGGAGGGGTGGTGCAGGAAAAGTGCAACAACAAAAAAAAAAAAACCACGGGAGAGACAGGGGAGGGCAGGAGACTCCTACACACTCCCATGGGCTTTCCAACACCTTGCCGCAACTCTCAGTTAAATCTTTCCTTCCAACTCCATTTCCCTTGCATCTTGGCAGACAATGGGGAGAGAGCTCTGATTTATTCCTACTAAATGCTAAAGCTCGGATACACCAGATTATTTATTACAGTTATTTATTTATTGTCCACATCTTAAGTGGCCATTTACAGGAATAGAGTGGTTTCCTCTCCCTCTTGTACCATATGTAATTATTTTTTAAAGAGCCATTCTATGGACTAAATACATACCATTCGCTTAGCATTAAGGAAATCTGCCTAGGGAAGAAAAGGCTTGGAGACAAGACAGAAACTTCCATTTTAAGAGACCAGGGCACATGCTATAACACAATGTGGGATTTTTTAATTCCCCCTTCTTGTGACAGAAGAATGTTCTTTCACTGTTTACCAGCTCCAGACACCAAACAATAGTAAGTGATAATAGTAGCAGGTACCTTTATTCCCAAGCACCTCCTTCTCAGCACCCAAGGACACGTATGTCAGTGGAGACTCACCAAGAGGCACAATGAGTTTACTTGACAGACCATAGACTCCTTTGGAGCTGCTGTATTTTATTAGGTGATACATACTACGAGACTGGCCCTGCAGACCAACATAAACACTACACTGGTCCCTGTCAGCTCAGAGCCGCTCTTTATTACAGCCTTAAAACATTAAAGTGATCAGAGGGGGTGGGAGGGGTGACAAAGTAACACAGGACAGAACTGGCGAGTGGACAATCACCACACCACAAGCCATCACTGCAGCATGGCTCCCATCAGGTCCCTGAGTAGTGCTGTGGAGGAGAGGGTGGCTCAGGACAAGTCTTGTGGTGACCAGTAATGCTTTCAAGAGGACATTTTTTTTTTTCAGGTGCTTTATATGAAGACACACAGCAAAAGTATGGTTGGGGATATAATGTTCTGTTTAATAAAGGTTTTCTTGTTTTCAACAAGAATTTCCTTAGATGCTGGAAGAAGGCCAAGAACTGAGGCAGTTGCTACTACTTTCTGGCCTCAGAAGGGTCTAGAAGTGTCCGAGAAAGCTGATGAGAGACAATCAAAACACACCAAGTAGCAGGAAGTACTGATGAGTAAGGAACTAGGACCTGGGACCAGGTGCAGCCTGTAGCAGAAGGTGGTGGCTAGAGGGCTGCTTTGGTTTGCCTCCAAATCCACAGGGAGGATCAAGACCTTCCCTCTCTCTGGGGGAGTACAGGAGGCTTTCTGCAGCACCAGAGAGGGTCAGGTGATGGGAATTATTTTAAAATAACACCTGTTCAACAAGATATATTCCCTCTAGGACTCATGGGGAACCTATGAGGTAGTGGGTATGGAGTAGGAAGGTGTGAACAAAGAGGATAGAGAGGGGCCTCAAGGAGCAAATAAAATCTAGAAGACTGAAGGGCCTTGAGGAAAGCAGGAGGAATCAAATTGTGACCACACACCTTGGCAGAGTAGGCAGAGACAGATTTATGCAAGATACAGATTTATGTAAGGTACAGCAGAACTGTCACTCTGCCAAGCGCTGCTAACTCCCAGCTCCATGAGGCTAATGCCACCGTAACCCCTGACAGATGCTGCTATTGCTCAGGACAAGCTCTGCAGAAACATGGGACATGTTGCTTCTGCAGGGTAGGGGGGGATCAGAGGGACGGAAAAGAATATTAAACAGTTTGTACTTGCAGTCTCTTCCCTGTCTCTCAGCATCAGACAGGAACAGAGGAGTCCTTGGCAAATCTTGCAGAAGCATCCTCACACCTGCTTTGATGTCTTTGCTGCCAATTTTAACTTTCAGTGGACCAACAAGACGTGAAACAGCTCCTCTTACCCTGCTTTGAGCTATGCACAGTGTCATCTTCACCTGATGCTTTGGGACTTAATTTTAGCCTCCTCACGCCAGGAGTCACTGGCTTTCACAGGGAGGGGATGATGCTTTACATGTGCCCATGGGCCCATGTGTTGAATGGGGGGCTACTAATGCTGATACATGGGAAAAAGAAAATAGGAAGGAAAAATAAGGCACTAGTGAACAGTCTGCATGTTTTGAAAATCCTCTCTCATGAGGAGGGAAGGGTGAAAGAATTATTTGTCTCTAGAAAGAAAAGAGAAGGGACAAAAGGTTGTGTCAACCATCCTGCACAATGGCAGTTCATGGCAGATCCTGCCAGCACTGGGGCAGGAGGGATCCAGGCCCCACAGAGGGGCAGAACAGCCTTTGTGTTACATGGTCTATGCCTGGTTACTGGGATGTGAAATGTCAAAAGGAGGAACCTTCCACTTCCACACTGGTACCTGATGGCAAACAGAAGAAAGGACAGAGACTGGGACCTAAGCTATGCCAGTCCAAGAGCATGGAAAACTGCCTTTCCATAGCTCTGACTGAAAGACTCCATGGGGTTTCTGTCAGGGTTGCCAGAAGCAGACCATTACACCAGTGTGGTATTTCCAAGGTAGGTTGCAAGAGGTCAGCAGGCATCAAACTGTCTTTGAGACAGCCTGCCTCATACACTCAAGGATACATTCACAAGGAAAATAACCTTTTCTTCCTGGTTCCACCATTCATCTAGAGATGCCAAGCGAATGACAAAAATAGGCAAATAAAAATAAATGCTCTTCACTGCCTGAACCTCTATTTATCACAATTTTCTGTGCACACAGAAAAGGAGAGCATATGCAACTTGGGCAGACTCATGCAGACAGCAGATTGGTACTTGTACCCAAATAAGGTCCTCTGGCCTCTACTTTGTGCATGCTGCCTCCCCCACAGGCGTCTTTTCCCCATGTAGAGATTTAACATGCAAATCCCAGGCGTGCTTTCTACAGGTTCTGAAGAAGGCTCACCACCTCTGAAATGCAAAGCTCATTAGTTCTAGTGCTCCTGAGACAATGAAGCTTTGCTTTTCACCAGTTGTGTCCTCCATCCCTTCCAGCTGCTTCCACCCACCCTATAAAGCTCTTTCTTAGAGACCCAAACTCAAGTCTTGGCTGCTGCCTGGGCAACATACAGCAGCGCACACTGCAGCTCCTCAGTACCTACATCTTCCTACCTGAGGTGAGCCAAGTGTAGTCTAACAGCAAGATTTAGCTCACCTCTACTGAAATTCAAGTACTCTGATGTCCACAACATTTATTGGAAGCTTTTACTAAAATGTGTCAGAGCAGAAGCTTGGCCTCCTAGCTTCCACACACAGCTTGTCTTCCATGGAAAACCATCAGCTGAGCATGTGAAGGTTGATCTGCCTACATGCGGTAGCCTGAACAGCAACCACAAATCCCAAAGTAAAACCAGACAAGCAGCAAGGGTCATCCAGGGACCCTATGTCCCACTGTGTGTTTATAAACCTTTCTTTCCTCTGTGGAACACAGAGCACAACACTAAAGTAAGTTTCCTTTAACACAGGGGGAGCACAAGATCTATGGGATTCCTAGAAATCAGCTGTGAACACAAGAAATGCTTATATGCCACATTCAATGCATACAAGCATAACAATGTTCAGCCCTTTCCATGCACATCCCCTGTGCTCAGCCAGGTGCTCACAGTGGTGCTTCATTTCCTTTCTAATGCTTTCAGTATATTCCCAGGAAAATCTTCCCTGCCCTGAGATTTCCCTTTCTCAGTCCCTACCACTTTTCTTCCTTCCTTGAAGGAGGTGTGGTCCAACCTCAGTGACTGAACCTATTTCCTTTCCTTCCTATGTCTTCCACAACAGCAGGAAATTATTTAGTTTATATTGTCAGGCTTTCTTTCTCTTTAGCTTTTCAAGCAGAAAGAGAAGCAGCACTAATTTTCCTAGAGCTCGGCATGCTGACCATGAAAAACTCATCTAGAAAACTACATAATTTGTCATTAAAAAAAATTATCAAAGGTTTGGCAATTCTGGTTGCCACCACACCTCTGCTGGCCAAACACAAAGACTGAAGAAGTAGCGCTGAGCAATGTTTGTAGGGAAAACATTTCCCATGTCCCATGAGAGCTCAGGAACTGGTTCAGTTATTATCCCACTTTCAAGTAAAAAGTGCTTAGAATTTTGCTCTGTTTCCAGTGCAGGTGCAGCTCTGTAGGCACAGAGGATCAAAGACACAGCAACACTAGGGAACATCTCAACACACTCAATGGAGAAACTCCACTCTCTGCACTTGACACCCAGAAATACAGTTACTCCTTCTTCCCACCCTCTGCCCTCATGCCACATTACTGCAATACTTCTCTCCTTGCTACCTCAGCCACACTGATCTTGCTTGGAGAAGCAGTTTTGTCAGCCATCCTCCACCCCCAAATGTAGAGGGAAAATCCAACCAGCAAGACAGCACAGCCAAAGCCATTAAGCAAAAAAAAAACAAAACAAAAAAACCCAAACCAACTCCAGACCACAAAAGCACGGTAAGTAGCTTGTACTGGAAACAATGAAAAAATATATAACAAGTCTGAATATTGACAAAACCAGGAAGAAATGAGAAAAGAAAAAATGAAAAGGTTTCCGCAGTTATTTTTCCCAGCCTACCTTAAAGGTGCTGCTATTCCTTGTTAAAGGGATGTCTAGTCTTCACAGTTACTGTGTTTGGGAGGCAATGGTTCTACTTCTTACAGTTTTTCCATCCCTAAGAGAGGAGAGAAAGGAAAAAAGAACACATCTATATTTGTCAAAAAAGTTTATATCGAAGTTTGTGTCCTAGTTATTTTTAAAGTATGTAGGACAACGCACACACACACAAAATCTCAACCCTTATCTATAACTTGCCATCATTAGCCAAAAAGATCAGTACTTGCTAAGGATTAACAAGATGAATTATCTGTGCAGTACATTATCGTCATGCAACACGATTTCAATAGCACTCAATATATTCAAAATATTACCATAAAACTATGACTGTGCTCAGGATATCATGGCAAGTAAATATGACCTTCAAATAATGGAGAGAAGCCGTTTGTTTAGTTTCAGTTCAGAAATATAAAAAGCAAAAAGGCAAAAAAATGTGAGTTATCACAGCCCTAGAGTGCTGCTGATCCTGATCATGGTGTTCTTGTCAAATAGTGATACTGTTATTCTTTATCTGCCATACATTAGCTGGAGAGATCACCCTGACCAGAATCCCCTCTTCTCATTGATTCTCAACTTCTGCACAGCACCAACTCAAGAGCCTTCACCCAGACATTCTTACAGTAGCCTTGCTGAATCCATTACATGAAACACTATTTAAATGCTCCTAATTCCAGAATGAACTATTACTAGTCTGTCTGCAGTTGCCTTTCCAGACCACCTAAAACCACATTACATGCAAGAAACCGTCTACAGCAGACAAATCACAGGCAAGAATGCATGAACTGAAAATTAATAGATCTATAGTCAGAGAGTACATGATATTCATCAGTTTCACTATGTCAGATATCAACCCTCAAGCACAGGCACAGGGTTTACTTTTTCTGCTGAAAAGCCTTTTTTTTTTTTAACAAAAAGGCAAAGTATTCTCAATATTCAAAACAGAAATAAAGTTAATCCATCAGAAGCAAAGCAATTGAGACACTATGTGAAGTAAATTCACTATAGCGAGTTCAGACAGGGCCACTGGGCTGTCCTCACTCCCTCTAGGCTTGTTATGTTCCTACCTTTCAGTTAAGCTTAACAAACAATGGGGCTCCATTATTCCCAGGTAACAGAAAAAGGGGGCTGCAACAGCAGCTAAAGTAAGGTTCTTCTGTCCAAGTTCACATATTTCAGACATCAGTATGGAAATGGTGCTATCTAAGAAATAAATTTCTCCCTATAGCATTGCAGTAAGTCCCTCCCAGCTTGATACCCCATCTCTTTTCCAGTTGCACTGTGGCAGACCTCCCCCAGCCCATACCGTCTCCCACCTAGTAGAAAAAACAGTCAAGAGCCATAGCAAAAAAGTTACCACACAAACCAAAACTCAAAAATACCCTTTCTTAGCTATCCCCCACCCTCTCCTATCACTGAGGAGAAAGAGCTTCCTCAACACACCACAAAAGCCCAAAGCACAGATCCTGAATGCAACCAGAAGCCCACTCCACCAGCCCCAGAAATCTAGTTCAAAGCACCAACCTCAAAAAAACCACAGATCTGGGCTCACAAACAGAATTACCTCTTCCTTCTGTCTCTCTGTAACTCAAAAGTTTATTTCTAGAAATTTCTGGTGGCAGCTACTTCTTCCACCACTTCTGGAGATAGCACCACCCCTCACCACCTATCACCAAACGGGAAATTTATAAACTCAAACCACCTGAACCATTAAAGGGTCCATAATCCAGCACAGGATGAGCTAGTTTGAAGGACCAAAAACTCACAGGTGTTAAGTATTGTTTGGTTAGAATAGATCCCAGTGACAAGGCACAACCAGGTTGATTTGGGAAATGCATCAGGATGGTTGTGCTTTGTTGTAGGGGACACTGCATGGAGATTTGCTATGAGCTTAATGTCTCTCCCGGCTGTGAAATGTCTCCAGGCACCCAGGCATGCTTGGGTGCTCCAGTACGTATCAGATGCACATCCTCACGCAACCCAGCACCTGTGCTCAGAAGCATCTTATTTTTGAAAGAAAGCTTTGACTAGTACCTCTGCAAAAGGAAAATGCAAGGAGCCAATTCAGCTCTGCAGTGCTGTACTTCTGGTCTTTAGAACTCCAGGTGCTACCCTGAAAATAGCACTTTAAAGTCTACTAACTCTACATCAGCTCCAGCTGCAGGGGAAACCTCAGCTCTTATATTACACTAGGGGATTGACCAAATAGCTTATTTGCAAACCTGGGTGTTTGCTTCCACTTTATCACAGAAAAAAAAAAAAAAAAAAAGGCATCGTGGAAAAAAACATTAACAAATTGAGAGGTCTCTTTGCTACTTGCCCCCTGCAGTGTGAACTCTCAGATTGGATTCACTGTATGATCTTAAATTGTACTTCAGTTTTATTACTACTAAGATGCTCTGGATTGTGCAAGGGCATGGTGTGGCTACCACACACCTATTTTAGCATGTGTGGAGACCCTCAGATGAGAGGTACATAAGGAAATGTGGTTATGGACAAAATACATTATTGAGCAACACTATAGTCTAGAGCTTGTAGGAAACTTCTTGAAAAGATCAAGCAAGCAGACAGGGACAATTTCTGACTTCAGTTATGTTCATGAAAAAAATAATCTCAACTACCATCACCAACAACAAAAAACAACAACAAAAAAAATCAGAAAGCAAGACAAAAGACATCATTAAAGAGATAGAAATGAGAGATTGGGAAAAGTTCTTCCATTGGAACCAAAAAAAAGTGAGAATCATCATGAATATGTAAGCAGCCAGTGCTTCCCCGGTGCCATCACTTTAACAAACACAATACCTTAAGATATAGATCCTTGTCACATCTATGGCCTTTGTCATTATTTAAGAAAAGCACTCTAAGCACTGTCTTCCACACCTCATCTCCTTGTTTGCAGGGCTGTGCAGAGAGCGGCAGCCAGAGCCCTGTGTGCTGTACTAGTGCTGGAAATGGTTAGTTTCTGAGTAAGGAATTAGTGCATGAAATGAGCATGGAAAAAAATCATATACTCTTCTGCCTTTGCTTCAAAACAGGTTGGTTGATTGACAGCAAACCCTATATAATAATTCCTTCCAGGCAGATGGCGAGATCACGATTTGCTCTTCAGTTGCAATTTTCTGCTGCCTCTCACAAGCAACCTAGCTACATGATCTATAAGAAGGGTCTGGGCTGGTTTATATGTGTTTTACAAGGCTCACATCAAAACATATGGATTAATATTGTGACTAGTTCTCATATTCCATTTTCCCAACACCTCATAGCTGATCGCATGTAGATAATAGCTTCAGAAATCCACACAAAAGCAACTTGTAAATTCCTACACCACCCCTGACAGACAATACTCTTTTGAACGTTTGCGTAGGTGTTGAAAATCTTGCCATACATCTCTAGCTCTCTCAGCACATATTGTTTTTAGGCTGCCATCTGCTAATGCACAGTTCCACCCTAAGAGAGATGCAGGAGTGCTCCAGTCTCCAGTCTGTTCTGTTTTCAGATTTACTCTTTTATTTCTTCCAATTCCCAACACTCCAGATTCTGTCACTCTTAACCCTGACTGTAGTTACAAAGTTCAAGAGACCCATGCACACCACCACTAATTTTCAGTGTTAAAGAACATTTCTGGAATGCATTCCCAGTCATTTGCTTTAATGAACCACAGCAATACTTCGTACACTGGTGTCCCTGGAAGCAGACTCATCTGTCTCCATGTCATCTGGTATGCACATAGAGAGGTGCTGGGCTGATCAGGAACTTTTGAAGCACAAATTTCCAGCGCATGTGTACTACAAGCATGTGTATTAAGTTGGTGGCAAGGGAAGAAGACAACCCCCAAAGAAATAATGTGGGTAACATCTTGAACAAAGCAAGCCATGCACATCGCAGTGCAGAATGTCGGGATCTAATTATCATGGTAAATGAGGAATGATGAACATTATACTTGACTGATTTTGTTCTTCACTAAATTTGTCAGCAGTTCTCCTTTCCTAACTGCTGATTTTGCTTCACTACCAAGCACATTAGCAAAATTTGTAAGATGATATTTAATTATATTGATTTTGTTAGAAAACAAATTTATAAGGGATAATTTAGGTTAAGTTTGTTATGCGGGATCCATCACTAAAATGTATTGGAAGCTAAAAATTCAACTCTAGAAAACTGAAGAGTATGTGATCACATGCCAGCCATAATTTATCTGCATGGATCCTTTTTTTATATTGCTCGTTCCACACATCTGTTTTACTACCCCACTTTCTTCTTAGGTTTTCAAAGATTTTGTTGTTATTTGCTTCTGAATAAAATACTAGATTCTGTTGGCATTGTAGGCTCTGTACATCAAATTGTTGTTCTTGTCACGCCCTGACTTCTGTGCACCAAGCACAGAAGTCAGAATAAGTGAGCATACACAATGGCACAGAAATCCTTCCCACATACTTTGCAAAGCATGAATGTGAATAAAAGAGGACCAAGAAAAAAAAAAAAATAGAGATTGGAAAATGAAAAGATAAAGGGGTGTATGTTTAAAGGAGGCACAACTAGTAGTTTTACTTTTTTTCCAGCTTGTACAGCAATCCCCTCTCTCATTCTCTAAAGTGTATAAAAAATGGTTTGGTAAGACCTAAGTTATATGTTTTCCTTGATTTAAGTAATCTAGGAAAGCCAGGACAATCTTTTCTATTGAAAAAAGAATTCTTTTTACATCCAAGCAACAGTGGTAGTTTTCGTTTCTTCTATCTCTATTCCAGCAAAGAATGCAACTGCCATTTTAGAGATATAATAGATGTAGATATTTAGAGAGATATAAACTCTCTTTTCAGATATGACAGATGAATTCTCATGCAATGAAATATGATACTTTTCAGAGAGCCTGAAAGCAACTAATAGATTTTCAGGAAAATGCTGAAAATTGGCTTAATGTTGCATAAATAAAGATATTTACTCAACCTGGAATGAAAATCTACCTCAAGCAGAAGGCTAGGCCCTACTTATGGTATCAAATCCTTCTTTTGACAGTTTGCATGGCTCTTTAATGACATGGGGTCATTTGCCTGTCTTCTGAATCCCACCTGATCCAGTCATCATAACTAAATTTGAAATATGAATCATTTTCCAGGCAGTATAATATCCAGTTGGCTCCTCCTTCCATTTCCCCACAGGGGGCTGAAAAATGTTAAACTGTTCTCTTCACAATTAAATTCATGAAACACTTAAATTCTATGGCAGCCAGACACCAAGGAACAGGAAAATCATTTCATCTCATAATGTTTTAGACCCCCTAGGCAAATGTAAACAGTGTATGCTGTGATAGAAGAAGGATTTATTGCTGCTGCTGAACAGAGAATCTGCTGATTTTTTGTTTGTTTGTTTGGGGGTTTTTTTGTTTTTTTTTTTTTTTTTAATTCCAGTAGATTTTTGAGGGTAATTTATTTCTTACAGAATTTTGGTGGAATTATTATTTAGGAAGTTTGAACACACCAGACCCATTTGTGTGGAAATGCATTTTCTACAAAAAGATACAGAACCAAATAAATCTGTATTGAACTAATACTGGCCTGTAAGTGAATCATTATTGCACTCACTCTCCTGCTGGAGCATAAAAAGGAGGTTGAGCTCTCTCACATATCACAGCTTCTGGAACCCAAGTGCCATTTAATTGACTATCACTGGAGGTGCTGCTGAAGGAAGCTTTAGCTCAAAGCAGAGAAGTATCTAAGCCACTTTTATATTCTTGCAAATATTTTACCCATGATTAGTTTCATTGATTCTGCTGAGAAAAACGTTGCTAAACTCTGCACCCAAGTGTTGCTTTAACCATACATTTATATATGACTCAGAATGACACAGGTTACCGTTTTGAGTGAGTGCATCTCTGTTAATGTATCAGATTCATAGAAGCATCAGTAAAAATATGCCTTTATGTCATTTAACTTACTTTTACAGTAAGCACTTAGCTCTTCTACTGCACTCCTCTGCTTCAGCTGTATCAGCAGCCTAGGGAACTGTTTGGAAAACTAAAGGAGGGTAAATTCAGTTTCATGGCAGAGGTTGAGCCATGAGTCTTCAACACCAGTTAGCAGGGGATGTGTGCTTGTAGGAATAGCCATCCATACACTAGATGTCTGTCTCTGTGGATACCCAAGCTTCAGCAATGGCTTGTCATCTTGTGTCCTCCTATGTTTTTGTCCTATCCGATCCACTGGCTGCTACTGAAATCTGTGGGTTAGTACTTGGAGCAGAAGTCACCTCACTTATACCTACATGTATAACATCTATTACCAGTAGGCTGATCTGTGACTGGAGTAGAGCCTGTGGTCATGTCACAGCACAGCTAAGAAAATCATAAGGACTCGTAATTCTCTCATCACCATATTTGACAATTCATCACCTATGTCTCCATTAAAAGGTGCCTGTCTGTGTATTATGCAAATAATTCAAACTCCTTTTTGTTATCTTCTCACTCTCCATGCTTATTTAGTAGGGCTGACAGTAAACAGGAGACTTGTTTAAACAAATGCATAATTTCTCTTCAAAGATGCCACAGAAATCATTCCAGAATATCTGTCAAGCTGGCATTCCCCTGGGACTCCTTTAGCTCTCTGCTCTGGATAACTTGAAGCGAGAACTTGAACCATATCTGAGATAACTGCTGTAGAGAATCAATTTTCAATTTCCTGCTGAACTTCAGATATATATTTAAATACTCAGTACTGCTAGCATCTGGAAAGAAACCAACAATAAAATCAAGTGGTCAAACTACCCACCTGATAAGGGAAAAATCTGAAATGAATCGAGCAAACAGGAGACTCAGACACAGGCCTGAAGGGTTAATTTTCTCAGCACCAGTGTAAAATCAGTGCCATGATCTTACTGTCTTTTTGACAAAAAATAGTTACTCAATAGAAATTTGGCTAAGCCCAAATATTTCTGTAGAGTTCATAGTGTAAAGCAGTCTAGTATTTTAGTGGAAGGGAAAAAATAAAATGATGCTCATAATAAGGTTGAAATCAGAGAAAGTGTTGATAGTGACTTAATTAGAAACAAGGTTCAGCCAAAAAAGAACCTCTGCTCTTACAGGAGAGATGCTGGAGAAATGCTGATCTTCCTGAAGACAATGAGAGCTTGTCATTGTTCATGGGCAGGCTTTTATCCTAATAACAGACTCTACACTTCACTGTATGTTGTTATTAGGATACAAGTCTCTCAGCACAGCAGTCTGCAGGCTTGCCTGCCTACCTTTATTTTTCTCAATCTGCAGTGTCCTTAATAATATACAAATAAGTAAATACAACAGCCCTTGAAGAAAATTCATGCTTAAAACAATGCCATTGGAAAGATACCTGTGAAAAGAGTTACAGCAATTTTGGCTGAGGTGTTATTTGAACAAAATTTTAACAAATAGACCGGTGTTTCCCAAGAACATTAAAATGTTATCAAGTGAGAAACAATGGTTCCTGGCTCAGCCTCTAGACAGAGCAGCAAATGCACCTGATTGCATTCAGAAGGCAAAATGTTAATTGTGCTCACAGAAAATCACATTTGTGAGGATGTATTAAACTGGAATACACAAACTAGTAAGGATGACAGGAAAAAAATCAAGGCAGTTATTATTGTCCTGCAGTTTTGCAATGTGTTGCTGCTTTAAGAGAATCAGAACAATAAAATGCCTTCCTCCCCTTTACCAACAGTTGTAAGGCAGTTTCTGGGAGTAGCTGATGGGAAGAATGAACAAATACTTTTCTCTACAATAGTCTGAATGTAGGAACTTGTAAAACATTTCTTTGAAGTCAGAGTGATTGCAAACTGTATTAAACCCACGTCTCAGGGAGGTTTTATTCCCAGCTAACCTGCTTCTGCAGGTTGTCCAGACAGCTGACATGCCGGGAGCCTTCTCCAATTTGCAATGAGTCATCAGTGTCTTGCAAACAAAAAACAAAGAGAAATGACAACAAGGTATCAAATGTAAGCTCATCTTGATGCCACTGTTCAGGAGGGAAGCAGCAAACAAAATAATAGGTAGACTGGTGACAACTTCAGATTTTTTTGCTTTTCAGAGGTGTGAGAGTAGGATTGGAAAAAATTAATTGGGTTCCAATTTTATCCTCGCTCTGTGAAAATGCATGAGCAACTACGGGCAAAAATGACAATAGTAGTAATAGCAATTGTAATAATAAATATGACAGGAACTGCCTGAAAAATATTAATTTGCAAAGTTAGGGCTTTTCAAAACTCCTACCCAAGGGACCTTTGGAGGCTGTTTCTTGCAGAATGACAGAACATCCTTTTTAATAGAATTTAGACACATCCTCCCGTGTGGTACCCCTGCAAGGCAGCATAGTGAGGCTCCATACTTTTGTGGATCTGAGGGAAAGGATTGACTGCATCCCAGGGAAAACACTGCCTGTGCCATAATGCCTTCCCCTCTCCACCTCTGCACACCCTGTCTATTGTTTTCCCTGGGTTTTCAGGTAAGAGGGTGCCAGTGCAAATGCAAGGGAAGGAGTGGTTCTCCATGGCCAAAAGTGAAGTAACAGGAAGGAGGCCTAACAGTGCTTCAGCCTAGCTTAGCTTAGCCCTCATTACATCATCCCTAAATTTTAAAATAGGGCTTGCATTTTTTTGCACAGAAGACATTTGGAAAGCTGGACTCTAATTCCGCTCTTATGGAAATCAAAAATAAATCTCCCACTGGTTTAGAAGAGCTGGATCTGTATCAGTGCTTTGCAAAATCCCACCACACTGTTGGAATGTCTTCACCTGCCTTGAAAACCTTACGTCATACACATAAATTGAAAATGTCTTCTTTCGGTAAGGGGTGACAGCATTGACATAGGAGTAGACTCTTTGACAGCCCTCAAATGAACATCAGTGTGGGCAGCTCAGCCATCTCTTCATCTGGAGAAGTATGTAGTCTCTGTTTAGCAGCACGAGCTATTGAGAGGGCTTGGTGCATTATATCCACCTTTGTCTCTAAATGTGTGGCAAACCGTGGCCTCAGCAGAGATCTTTCTGCATATTAGTTGCACAGCTATCAGTGGCACATGGGGGAATTGATGTAGTTAAGGAAAGAAATCTAATTCAAAGTCATTTGGCTCTAAGGATAATTTAACCGTCCTGGTATTGCTGAGTGATTATGTATATTTGAAAGAGAGGAAAGCAAATACCCAAAGGCCTCTTGTTTACAATGTTGCAATTTCAAGCAGTCCCTATATGGCAGAATGGGGTGCTGATAACAGAGGAGATAATCCCCTATGATAGCGCTATCAGCACCTGAGGAGCAATAACTGATCTACTTCATATTTACCAAATGTACCAGGCACTCCGTATTATGTTTACCTAGCGATTAAAAGGAGCAGTAAATGGAATGACTTTCTTTTAATCAGTACGTCAGCTTGAGCAGCATAATGAAGTTAGTCAGGGGTGAATAGAGGCTTCTAGGCCAAAAGGGGCATTTCTCTGTAACTTACTTCTAAAAAACCTCTAACACTGCTGTTTCCATCGCAGGCCAGTGTGTGATGTTGGGTTCCTTATTCAAATGCAGTATAACTAAAATGAATATTCTGTGTTCTGTTTCTGTATTTTACCGTACCTTCTTTCCTAACTTGCAAGTTCACTGAAGTCTCAGTTAAGGATTCTTTTCCTTTACGACACATTTATTCATTGTTTGTTCATGTCTACCTACCTACACATGGATGATATCTGACAGTTAATCCCAGTTATCGTTAATAACTATTAATGGCCCTGTTGTTACAATCAAGCTGCATCAACTCATAGCCTCATTTGCATTCAACTGATTTTTCATTTAATTAAGAACTAAATGAAATTCAGAATGCTTCTCTTGAAGGCAAGCTTGCTTACTTACAAGGGCAGGGATCTGTCCATTTGATTGCTTTTAGAAATGTGGGAGATTACACTATTTAGCTATTCTTACTGAGATGTGGAATATAAAATCTCTTTCCTTAATCCTCACATATAAGTTGTTGTCACTCCCATGGAAGCTACAGCATATGAAAGTTTTTGATGAAAACAAATCCAAATTGAAAGAAGTCATGTTTTCTCAATGCTGAGGAGGTTTAACAAATTCATGTAGACACTAATGAGTATTACTAGGCTTATGTAGGGTCATGGAAAATTAGACTGGCTTTTCAAGCCATTATTACAGATTTTCTCATTGTTACACACTAAACTCTCTACCATTAATACAGTTTACTTTTGCTTTCGGCAATTGGACAATGTTTGTGGTTCAACTGAATGGTTCTCTTTTCATATTTTTTTCTTTCTTTGGTAAACACAGATTTTTCCGAACTTTAAGGGTTTGGCAGGATTTCATTTCTAACTTTAACTTACTGGCTTCTTCCAGAAATTTGTTTTGTATATATTCTGTAAAGAAAATTGTCGTGCAACACAGAGTGCTTATTTTCCTCATTTTCCAATCAGTACTTGGTGGAATGGTGCATGTCACCACTGCTGTAAAAACATTTATAGTAAGAAAAGTATCGATTTCTTTAAGATACAATGCTGACTTCTGGACTGATTAAGTACCACTGGAGACAGCAGTTCTCAGAGTATAAACAAGAGCACAATTTGGAAGTCTGCATGTAGAGTTAGCATACATAATACATGTCTTTCATTCACAAAGTACATTATCCTGTGTTTTAACACAGTATCATGAATCTGCCAGTATCCACAACTTGCATAAAGGTGAGGAGCTGAGTTGTGGAGGACACAATTCACCCAGTGCAGCTTCTTGACATTAGAGGGCTCCATAATCCACGGAGTATGGCAAAAGCGAGTCTCATTTTGAGGTCAATAGAGATGACACTGGAAAGAGAATTATAGACTCCTCTTGGAGCTCTAGTTTGATGGAACTGTAAATTCAGCTTCTGAAGCCCTAGTATTAAGTCAAAAGCATCACAGCTGAAAACGTGAAGAACTGCTCTGGTATAAAATCATTGCACTAGTCCATATTGGGTTAGAAATTTTGAATGGGGTTTGATTTTACAAAGAGTAGATCACCTATCATGGATTACTCTCTTGTATTATGAAAGATTTGATGTCATACTGTATCATCTCAGTTTTTCTCATCTGAGAAAAAATAGGCATAGGCTGTCTATCAGGGGATCCTATTAATGAGATACAAATGTAGGGAGAGTCCATGCCTGATACAGATTAAATCTGCATCTAAACTTGGCTATAACAATTTCAGAGACACTGCTACATGCCACACTTGTCGTCCGTCACTGTCAGAGTTCTGGAAGGAGCTGTCAGCACAGCAGCATGACACCAGGCAATGGAGCAGGAGCATGTGGTCAGAAAGCCTGGGAATAGCCTATGTTCAGAAGGGAAATTCAGAAAAGCTTCTGAGACAATAAAGAAAAAATCTGAGGCCAGGGCGATGGACTTACAAGCCACTATCTGGATAAGGATAGGGTAGAGTTATGTTTTCCAGCATCCCACCTTACACCTATAAAGATTCTCGAACTCATGCTAGAACCAGGGTTAAATATTTCTGGGTTATCTTCTGGCATAACTGACAAACCAGCACACCTTTTCTGCCTCCTATTGCTATCAGTGTGGGCAACATGAGAAGTGGTGTGGTGCTGCCAAGGTCCATGCTTAGTAGCTACAGCACATACCTCTAGATTGAGATTGGACCTGGAACAATAATGTATTACTCACATGATGTACAGTATGGTAGGGTACAATGGGTTGCAATTACTGGTCACCAGAGTTTCATTCTATTATCTTCTCCCATCATACTGAGGAAGAAATTTCAGTGACCACAACAGAATGTCACAGAGCAGAGCTCAATGGGCTTCAAGAAGTCTCTATCTTTGCACAGAGCTGAGCATAGCTATAAAGAATCACTTGCAGAAAATTTGCATCATGAATGTGAGAGCTTTTCCTTGACACAGATAATGTAATAAGGTAATCATTGTGGAACAAGAACAAATATTTGAATGCCATTATCTCATCTTTATGGCTCAACCTATTAACAAAAAATACCTTTAAAATATTTTAAATGGCCAAACATCATAAAGAGCTTTTACATATAATGTCATAGCCTTTAGAAAAAGCAACTCGTCTTTGTTGCACTTCAAAGAGTCTAATCCTAAAGATATCTTCCTAAGGAATAAATATGCTCATGAGCTGAACTAACCCCATTCTGTGGAAGTTAAAAGAGCTTTTCCAGGTAGTGTTTGTACAATTCCAAGCCTGCAAAAGTGTACTAACTATTGAGGCAGCAATTTATAGAGATGCTTCATTCAGGCTGAGTGCCCATATGCAAACTCTGCCCCATCAGCCCTTCCTTCCTGAACCACCTATATTCTGAATAAGTGGCTACTGCACAGGCAAGAAGGTTGGTTGACTTCTCAGAGGCTACAAAACAAATCAGTATCTTTGAGAGAATTAAAACTCTCCTTTTTTTTTTTTTTTTTTTTTTTTTCTTTCTTTCCTGTGCCAGACATGATTTTCTATAAGTAATGATAGATATATTGATGTCATTTTCCTGGAAAATATTGGAAGAGGGTTGGATTAATTTGGTATGGAGGGCCAGATTGTTACAAGAAAACTATGATTTCCTAAATGAAAGTCAAGCACAGCTGGCTAAAGAAAATCTCATGCTGTGAATTTTTGGCCTTGTCCTGATACATGGTCTATGTTTTTCTCCAACAGTGTGGGCATAATTTGGTCACATATTTCTGGAAAATGACTGTATAAATAATAATTTTAATTTTCAACAACAAAGACAGAAAAGTGGAAGAGAAAGTACTGTTCAGAGTATGGTGACCGGTAAAGCAGGGAAAATCTCAGTACCTTTTCAAAGTTATAGAGCTGGACACTCAAACTTCAGCACTTGCAAATTGTGTATACCCAAGATAGCAGGAAAATTCCCACCGTGAAAGGCAGCGTCTGCTTTTGAAGCAAATGTGTGAAATTTACACCAGCTGAAGATCCGGTCCTTGTTGTTGAATTTATTGAGTTTGAACCAAATCCCACTGTAACCAATGGGGAAAAAAAGAAAGGAAAAATAAAGAGAACCTTTCACTTCAGTGCCTTACAGACCAGACTTGCTGTGTGTGGAGCGCTTTGGGCCATGCGACATGGATATCAGCAGCCTTTAAACCATGACCATCTGATTAATACGAGGATACTGACTCATTCTTGGTTTACTGAAAAATCCCATAAGTAATATAAGTGGCATATATTTGGTCACAAAACTGCTATAAAAAGCTTTCAGATTTATATGACTGAAACAAAGCACTCTCTGAAAAATTTAGGGGTGAGAGGGAGTAAATTGTCCCCTTCATATCTGTGTCTGCAGTGTATTGAGCCTAGTACCCAAATCACAGATCAATAATATTCTGGCAAGATGATTCCTCATCATGCTTCATTTTGAGATAAATTCATGTAACATGGAGAGGCAGATGTGGGAGAAGAACAAATAAAATCTCAGTATTTCCTTATTGGCAGTTGAAATTTTTGCTGAATTTCTAAATTTGTGTCTACATTTGATGGGTCACTGATTTAAATAAATTAAAGACATAAATCACATGAAAACTGCAAGGGAATATTTTTTCACCCTGTGTTTACAAAGTATATTTATTTCACAGTGGTTTATGGCCTCAGCTGTTATTATACTCAGTTTCTTCCTTGGGATTTCTCTCTGCCTGGTTCCCAGAACCATAAGCTACCCATTTCAACATATATGGGGATCCTTGCTAGCTAGGATCTAGCTGATTTTCCTGCCCAAACTGCACCATACAGCAATATGCCCCAAAACACCTCCACCTGACCAAAAATGTCTTTTCTCTGATGACCCAGATATCCCAGAGGCTACAGCCTCCCAGTGATCTGATTTTGGCAGCCAGTCTTATAATGGGCTTTACCAGAGCACAGCTGGGACTGAACCCAAAGTGGTGCAGCAGTTAGGGATGCTATGGTGCTATGTCAAATGGTGGGAAAAACCTGGGATAGATGCAGCCATCAATAATGTTTTCAGGGAGCATCTGTGGCTGGAAAAGTGCATTTACCTCATGCTCTCCAAGAAGCCCGTGAGGTGCCTAAGGTTCAGTGAGCTAGCGATGGGTGTTGACTGTACAGCTCCGAGCCTGCAGTTGCTTTCCAGACCTGCTGCACAGCCATAGCCCTCTGCATTGGCATTAACAGCCAACTGAGGAGCTACAGACTGGTGAAAAAGACACAGAATTAAACATTCTAAAAATGCAGATGTGACTAACATCCTCTAGCCTGCCATGCAGCCCAGTGAAGAAAGCAAACTGTCAATGACACATCTGCTCACACTTCTCCATTTATTAAATTTGAAACAAAATTTTGACAGCAATAAAACAGAAGGAGCAGTTGTGTGTTTGTATTAAAACATCATTTGGATAAGCAATAACCAGTGATTGGTGTAAAGGAACATCTGTGATAATATCCTGCTATTTTTGTCTGAGTCATGTCACACTAAGAAATGCAGAGAAAGAAGAAAAAAAAAGAAATTAAATTATCACATGTGACGGTTCAAATTTAGCTTTGTTAAAGACACACTCCTTTTCATTTTCCAGTGCAATTCCCATAGAGTTAAGATAAAGACATCTGTCTTTTCTATGGAATCAAATAAACATTCTGGTATTTTGGTCTGTCTATGAATCATGCTCCTAAAACATTTTTGTTGATTAATTTTCCATCCTGAATTGATAAATTCCCTCTCACACAATAATGTTAACATTAAGATCCAAGCCTCTGTGAGCTCTTAATCTGAATCTCCCTTGTTAGTACTAATGGGGTTTATTTTGTCTAAGAGAAAAATAATTAACTATAGCAGAAAACAAGGCTGAGATGAAAAGGACAATAGGAAAGATATGATTTGTTAAAGCTAAAGCATGTTAGCCTTTTGTTAGGTAATAACAAAGCCACTTTGGCTATTAGTATCCACTATAGAAAGACTGAGGAAATTTATTCTAGCCACAGAAAAAGCACTTCCACTCTTTTATAAAAGCAAATATTTTCTTCATGTGTACCAGCAGGGAATGGGGGAGCGCTTAAAAGCATTTGTAGGACTTTCAGCTCATCATAGTTTATGTTAGGCAAGAAAGTGATAAAAGATGTTGGTTTTATTAATAATTTATATAGGAGCAGTATTTATAGCCTGATCAGCATGTGGTAAATTGAAGGTCCACAGTAATAAACAACTCATTAGAAACACTTAGTGTCAGCATTGTTTAAATGTGCAGAAAACTGTTCACAACTACACGCACACCATGCGTTCCTTTGAAGGAATATATGTACATTTATATACATATCTTTTCCTCCTGGAAAATACATCCATTTCATCCATTTCCCTTACATCTCTTAGGGCCCACTGCCTGCTCCACAGTTCCCATTACTGAATGGTATTCGCAGCCAGCAGTGACAGTCCCTGAGGACCAGTGGCAATGTCACCAGTGTTTAATCCAAACTGTGTTCATGCTTGACCCCTACAGTTCACTGTCTAGGTGTTTCTTTAGGTGTTTCTTTTAAAAATCAATTCTTTATGATTAACCTGAGAAAGCCTCTGTTTACTACCCCTAATTGAGGTTAATAAGGAGGGAGCACTGGGTCTACAATTTAGATCTTTGTCCAGCAGTTAAAAACAACCTTTTTTTTTTTTTTTTTTTTTTTTTTTTTTTAATTAAAAGTTAGCTGATAGAAATTTTCTTCAGCGGGAATTTGTTTAGGGAATTAAAAAAAAAAGTTCCT